>VXAZ01002138.1:187837-333504 GCA_013399875.1 Gymnorhina tibicen
CGCCGAGCGGAGCGGAGTCGGCGGGGCCGTGCGGCCGGAGCGCCGCGCCGGGCGGGCGCGTCCCCGGGCGCCGGGCGGAGATGGCGCGGTACCCCTGAGGAATCGCCGGGAAACTTTCCCAAGTTCCCCGTCGGGCGCGGACGCGGGCTGTTCCCTCCCGGCGAGGAATGCAACAGACAGCCCGGGATGAAGGCGGGCACCCCTGGCCGGAGCCGCTCGGCAGCGTCAGCCTCCCCTTCCGCTGCCCGCGATGCGGCGACCACACCAGGTTCCGGAGCCTCTCCTCGCTGCGGGTGCACCTGGAGTACAGCCACAGCTTCCAGGAGAGCAGCCTCCTGGCCAGGAGCAGCCTGTTCTCCCCGCTGAAGGACGCGGAGCTGGTGTCTCCGCCGGAGCCCGCAGCCCAGGGCAGCCCGGGGAGCCCCGGCGGCTCTGCCGCGCAGCCCGCGGGGCCCTACCTGAACTTGGGCGGTGCGTCCTGCGGGAGCGGGAAGGGCGGGCAGCCGCGGGAGCTGGCAGCGGAACGGCCCGGCTCCTACCTGGCCAACTATGTGTCGGCTGAGTCTCCCAGCGAGGTTTCCAAACCCGGCCTGCCGGCCACTGACTCCAAAGCCTCCTTCGAGGCACACGTCAGAGAAAAGTTTAACAGGATGGTAGAGGCCGTGGACAAAACGATCGAGAAGCGGATCGACAAGCTTACCAAAGAGCTGTCCCAGAAGACGGCGGAGCTGCTGGAGGTGCGGGCAGCGTTCGTGCAGCTGTCCCAGAAGAAGCAGGAGGTGCAGCGGCGAGAGCGGGCCCTGAGCAGGCAGGTGGATGTGGCGGTGGAGATGATCGCAGCCTTGAAGCAGCGGCTCAGCGAGTCCGAGGAGGAGCTTCACCGGAAAGAGGAGTAAGTGGGGAGGCGAGAGCCGATGGCTTGGCGAGGGCTGGCCAGCTCCTGCGCGAGTGACAGCCTTTGCGAGAAAAGAGAGGGAATGGTTCAGTTGCTTGCTGATTATGAAAGGTCCTGGAGCTCACCAGCTTCAGATCGCTGTATATCTAAGAGTTGTAGCCCATGTGACCATGTCCCCTGCAAGGCAGTGGACAGCTCCCTGAGCAGGTGGCTTTCATGCTTGGCTCCCCAGTGACTAACTTCTACACTTTCTAATGCCTGTGTTGTGCCACTGTTTCATGGGGGTAGGGACAAGTAGAAGCTCTCATCAGCATGTAATCTGATTTACACTGACACCTCTAATGCATCATCTTTTTAAGAAGATATGGGTGGGTAAGTCTGGATGAAGTATGCGAGAATACCGAATAGCACCTTTTCCCTTAAGCCATCCCACCATGGTCAGCAGGCTGCCTGTGGAGTGCGATAGTTTCCCGTGCATCAGTGAAGCTTTACTGGAGACAATGTTGAAAAGGCCATGTCCAAGTAGTTCATGTCTAGTGTTTTAGATGGACACAGAACTGTGAAACAGGAATCGCTTATATGGGATCGGGACACAGATGCCGGAGCTCTGACTAACCTAAGCCATCTAAAAATACGTTTGTGATGCATCCATTAAAAATGTAGTGATAGCTGATACATAATTTATACATGAACTACTTAGTTTATTCAGCACTTACTGAAACCTTTCAGGCTTTTCAGAGCAACACAACTTATTTTAGAGAAATGGAAATAAAGAGCCTTGGTAATGGCATGCCTCTAAACCAATTCATCAGCTTACAAAGGGAAGATGAGAAGTGCTAGTTGCCATGACACTGATCTTACAAGAAATAAGGAAGGTGGTGTAGGAGTTCAGTGTAGGAAGTTTGGAGGGCTTTCATCATTCCTTCCTGTAGTCCAAGGACAAGAAAGAAAAGATGATAATGGCTCCCACATCAGTAGGAGCCATCTATCTTGAAGCACTGCTATAGATTTCCCAGAAGAGGGGATACATAAAGGTGGTGGGATTTGAGCCTTTGAGACGTGTATCTTCCTTGAAGGGATATTCAGCAGAACCTCTGATTTTTAAGGTATCAGGTGATCCTCATGGAAGAGAAGATGGAAGGACTTAAGGTGAAGCTGAAGATAATAGTGTAACTGAGGCAGATTTGAAAGTATGCTGGAGGGAAGCCATGAAGATAACTTAGTTTCAAGCAGTTTTGGTATTCCCATCTAGCCAGACTGCCCTCCTGGGCTCTATCACAGTGTGAGTCATGCTATTTCTTCTAGAAAAGTATCCTAGAGGGGGAGGGATTGCTCTGTGAAGGTCCTTCTTCCCTTTGCAGACTACCAGGAGACCTCAGGTAAGCAGCTGTCATAGGCTAGATGCAGAATTTGAGATATGTGAAGTTAAGTGGCATGAATCTTACCCCAAACTAAAGGCAGAATGTGTTTTTAAGAATCAAAGCTAGGATCCCAAAAGGAAAAACATGACTGTCAGGAGAAAGAAGCCATTCAGTGGAACAATCCCAAAGTTCTGCAATGCTGCAGAAGAAGAAAAGAGCTTGTGGGAAGAGAAGAAGGGGGCAATTGAGTCATCTGCGTGAAAGAATGGGTATGATGTGGGAGGATGGCAAAGGACACTGATCTTTGAAAAGAAAAAGAAAAAGTTGTGATTTTTAACTGTGTTAGGAAAAGGAACAAGAAGAGGCCACTTGCTCTTTGGCAGACTGCTTACCAGCAGCACTGTCAGGCTGGTTGGTGTTCTGAAGCCAGAAAAGACTGAATACAGAATGAGAAGTGAGAAAACATTGTCCTTCACACTAGGACGTTGCCAGGCTCAGGAAAGGGGCAGGAGCTCAGATGATTGCTGTTAGAATTCTAGTCTTGAAAGGAGGAGGGTGAATGCATAAACAAATGATGAGTTAGCTCCTAAGCTGGTGTTACAGGGAAGGCTGAAGGTTACTTGGCTCGTAAGAAACACTAACCAAAAGAGGCAGCTGCACAAGAGACTGTACAGAGTGCAGGGTATTGCTTCTTAGGGTTTTGCTTCCACTTTCATGAAAAAGACTTGGAAGCAAGAGCAGCAATAGGAATGAGTGAACAGCTCTTACACAGTAGTGTGTTAATTTCTAAGGGTAAATGTACATAATGCATGCTAGTGGGTAGGATGGAAGAATTATCAGCCCAGAGTACTGAGGGGGGAGGAGGGGAGTCAGAATGTGTTATTGCCTGTGTCTGTGCCCAGCCCCACAGCATTGCCTCTGAAGTTACTCTGAGGACACTGGGAGGGTAGGCAGGGTGTAGGAATAGGTTGAATTCACTTAGGGAAAACTGGAAATGTGTTGGGATTTTTCTTGTTCAGATGGTTCCTGCATTTCCCATCTTGGGGAATAACAAGGGATAGTGCCATAGAAAAATGCACTGTTTGACTTTCCAATTGAAAGATTATTGAAAGATTATTGTATAGTTAGCCAATTGAGAAGGAAGGTAGGTATAAAGCAATGCTTTGTAAGAAAAGGACTGATAGTTCTAGAGCAGCTTTTCAGATTTGATTCTCTAAAAATGCCTGGGACACTTAGCTTTGCTTCAGCAGCAGGGAGGCACTGGGTGGTGTGCTGTAGTAGAGGAGAGAAGAAAGGATGTTTGTGACTTTGCTAACAACAGTGACACTTGTCTGGCTTTCTCACGAGCTGTTGGTAAACTCTGAGACCTGTCTACATATTCAATCTTTTGTGTGTTCAAAACTTACTTGGTGTGCTAAAAAGACATTGTCCTTCAAAAAAGGAGGATCTCAACTTTGGCTTTGATTTCTGGAAGAAGTCCAGATGATTAGAAAGCCAAACAAGACTGCTTAATGGAAATTGCAGAAGCAGTTCTCACTGCAGATTGTGAAAAGTCAAAGGCATCCCTTAGGGACTGCTTTGATACTTGCTGACCTTCAGAAATAAATGCTTTCATCAGTTTCTTTGGAATTTTTTTTTCCATAAGCAATCTTGTGAATATGGATAACTTTTCCTAAAATTAGCATTGGTATCGAGCTAGTGTAGCTGCAAATCTTTTCCTCTTAGCAGAAGGAAAAAAGAAAACACCTTCCCTGAAACACCTGAGTGTTGGTTTAGACCATCAGCAGGAACAGGCTGCCCATTTGAAGAGCTTGTAGGATCAGTAGGGTTATTTCTTTAGACTTGTCAGTTGATTATTTTTGGTTTGTTTTAAATAAAGCCTTTAGCAGTCCAGGAGAGGCAGTGATGAAGAGAAGGTATCTTTTTAGTTAAATTTCTCCTTGTTTCCTTACAAAAATGGCAGTGCCAACATGCATGCAGGTATGTGCTGTGATACTGGTGTGAGGCCCTCATGGAGGTCAGCTGTGTTGAGGGGTAGGACAGCTGGAGGTACAACTGACTGTACTAATACATAGTTGAAATAGTATTTCTCTAAGCACAGAGCTGCTGAGCAAAGGAATGATTTAATTAGAAAATGTGCCCTGAAAGGGATTATTCAATGTTTGATGAAAGAAAATGAAACTCAGAGTGAGTACTGTGATCTTAAAGATAACACGGAAGTATGCCCAAAGGGCGTAAAACTTTGTTGAATAAGATATCGAGAAAACCATTGAAACAAAAACCAGCTACGAACTTAACTTCTGGAGGACACTGAGAGGCTTGTTTCCAGATGTTATGTAAGAAAATTGAAACTGGTAAACAGGGTAAGCATTTGAAGTGATGGTCTTTGGCTGGAATCTACCTTCAGTGGTATCTTAAACAGTTTCACTTTGTCTCCTAATCATAGAGTAAGATCGTTAATGTTGTACCTTGCCATATCTCTGACAGTAATTTCTCTAACCAGTCTAATGCATGTGTTTTAAGACTGGTCATACCTCTGCTCTGACATAGCCTGGAATGCAAGGATTATATCAGAATAGCTGTGGTGGGCAGTAGTTATTCTTGCCAGTGGCTTCACCTTAAGTTTGCAATTAATGAAATTATCTGTGCAGATAGCATCTTGACAATGGCATTAAGAACTGGCCTTTAGAGATCACTGCAATTTGTGCTTTAAAACAGCTTTCCTTAAAATAGGAATTTCAGTTGTACAGCAAAACAGTTTTGATTTGCTTTAAGCAGAGTACAACTACAATTACACATTGTTCTTCCACCCTCAGTTTTAGGTAATCCTGCTCCCTCTTTCCTGTTTTCTTTCATCTTCCTACTCGAGAGATTACTCCCCCCCATGCAGCTGCACAGGTTTAATCCTAGCATGAATGTCCCACAGAATGGCTCTGTGAAATAAAGCTTTTCATCTTCAGTGTCACCTCAGTAAGTTCAGGGCTCAGATCTAGAATACAGCCCACTGAATGGGTGCAATAACTTTCTGAGGGGAGGAGGTGTGAACCTCTTAAATGTGCTGTTAGTGGTGTGGGAATGTGAAACCACAACCTAATGAATAACAGCAGCCTTCAGGCAAAAACACCAGTTGGGTGATGGATAAGGTCAGTGGAATTAATACTTAATGAATATATATATATTAAGTATTTTGACAAGTAAACCACTTTACTACTTACTGGGGTAGGAATTTTCCCACCTTCAGGTAAAATAATGTGTTTGGTTTTCTATTGATTTTAGGCAGAGTTATGCTAACAGTAATTCTCTAAAGTGATTTGATATTGGGTGCAGAATCTGCATGGAGCCTCGTGCTTGTCTCCACCTACAGAGCAGCTGCAGGTGTCAGTGTTGCTGTGCACAGTCCTGGGGCCAGTACTATGCATCCGTGGGAGGGCTTGGTTGCAGTGTGAGAAATCATTAGCCCTTCTTGTCAGGTGTTAAGGAGCTGGAGCTGTCCCACCCTCTGCATCTACTCAATGTATCACATGCTTAGCTGCTGAAAGTCATACAAATACTAAGCATATCCCAGGATCCATGTGCTGGCAACTGCTCCAGTAAACAAGAACTGCAGCTCGCTCATCCTAAAGGAGTGCTGAATAATCTAGTGGTAAAAGCAGAAGAATAAATGTCACCTAGTCAGCCTGTGATTTATAACTTTATTTACCATGAACATCTCAGGTTGTTTCATGGTAACAGCTTCCATAGAGAAGTTTTTGGGCTAGGCTGCAGTTGGAATGCAAAATGCCAAGCTACTTCAGTCTGGTTAACTGGAACAGGTTAACTCCCTGGCAGAGTCAGATTAAAATAAAAGCTTTGGCAGCAAGTCTTTCTTACTTACAGTGAGTTCTTCCCCCTGCACTTGTTTTTTCAGCTGAACACCTCAGAGGTGTACTGCAGTAAATTTCCCCTGGACTCCTCTGGCTTTGGGAAGAGCTCCTCTCTGACACTCTGACAGTATAGGCATCTCCTGCTCCTCTTGGACACCTCCCAGGCTGCATCCCCCTTGTCTTTCCCTCTCACTTGCCTCACCCTGCTGCTGGCAGCTCAATACACCCTCTGCTCTCCATGCAGCAGGAACAATTCCCTCTTCCTGAAAGGCTTTGTCTGACGGGAGCACACCAAAGACGAAGCAAGAAAACCTACCTTTCTCCCTGCTGCCCGGTCACAGCCCTGTAAACATTTTGCATACAATATACCTTAGTATTGGTATAGTAAACTATGAACAGATGAGATTACAGAAATTTAAGAGATCTAAGCTTCACTGAGCATCATCTACACCACTCAGAAAATGTAGTGGCAGGATCTGTTGCTTACCGCTATAAGCAAGTGCCAGGGTGAAAGGGGCAAGAGTCTGCTGGGCAGAGGAGCAGAGCAGAGCGGTAAAGAGAAGATGCTGAGAGCAGAGGCATTCATAGGGGGAGTTAATAACTCCATGTAACCTTTTCTCCATATAACAGAAGTGCTCTAGATGTAGAATAGTCAGTGCAGGGTAGCAGAGACCTCTCGTTAGAAAGGGCAACACCTCAGGTCTGAGCCGGGCTTTAACAAAATGATTCCTGTTTCAGCTGATCACTGCTGACAAGGCTGTGCTGTCAAGACACAGAGCCCAGTGGGCCTATGCTGCTGTGCTCTGGTTTATGCCTCTACCAAGTGGGCCCCACAATATTCACAGCCTCAGCTTCCCCCCTGACTTCATGAGGAGCAGTGTCAGACTTCTGTGAGCATCCATCTTTCCACAAGCATAAGAAAAGAGAGTGAAAGATAGAAATCCTGTCACATAATCCTCAAAAGCTTGGCAGAAGTTCTGGAGAAATAAATTGAAAGTAAAGAACATAAGCAAAAAATCATCACAGATACCTAGAAATAGAATTGAAGGGAGAGGGTCATCAGTGTGGCTAAGAAAAAATCTGGGCAAACTAAAAGAGACAAGAAGAGCAATTAGACAGATAAACAGCAGCTGCAGGAAGCTACATGAATTCTTTGAACCATTTCCCTTTTGTTCACAGTGGGAGGAGGGTAAAAATTCTTCTGGGAACTCCCTTCAGGTAACCAAGGCATAGCCGTGGCATGGAGTGAGCTCTCTGAGGAAGAAGTGTTGGAGCAAGTAGAGAGACCTATTAGCAGTCACTCCTCAGGGCTTGATCTTGTTCTTCTGAGAGATGAGAATGAAATGGAAACAGAAAGTAGCTGAACTAACAGAAGTGCTGCTTATCAGTGCAAGGCGTGTGACTGAGCCCTAATGCGTGGGTATGTTCTGGCTCCTGTCTTTCCAAAGGGAATTTACAGAGTGTATTTCAGCCCAAAGGAAAATTTTTAGATTAAAGTTATTAAAGGCAGGTTCATAGGCTGTACAGAGGCAGCTAAACAGAGAGAAATTATGGAGCTGCTACTACTGCTGCTAATAACAGTTCCTACAAATAATGGCATGTAGGATGCCAAGTTATCTTTAGCAGTCTAGAAAGCAAGGACAATACTAGGGAATTTATTGACATTATGAGTCTCTTCTCCTGCTGATAGTCATCTAGGTCTTCCTGAAAAAAACACTGCTTCCCCCTGGCTTCCTTATGGCATATTAATGAAATATTTGTTGGAAAGGAAAAATCAGTCGGTGATTATTCATGCCATAGAGCAGGCAATTAATGAATTCTTTTTAATTACCTTTGCTGAGACAATTACAAATGTTAGCATTCTTGAAACTATCACCCTTTTAAAAAAATGCCAGGTGCTTGTGTTTGTGGCCTCCTGCTGCAGCAAAACTCACAAGCTGCCTGTGTCCCTGGGAGGGACATCCTCATGGTGTCCCAAGCTGGCAGCTCCCCGCTCTCCCCACCCTTCCCACTGGAGGGTCAGCAGCCTGCCAGGCTACGGACAGCTCTTCCTGACCCAAAGGGAGAGGGATTTGGAGCCAACCTGCTGAGTAGCTGTGCTTTTGAGTTCCCTGTCCCCTGTAAAAGAGGAGCGTGATGAAACGCCAAGGGCTTCAGGTTGCTCCTACGTTAACCCAAAACCATCGTGAAATCAAAGAAGTTACAGTGCTGCTAAGTGCAGTGACAATAAAGCCCTAAAATTGACCTTAATGAGTTTACATTGGCTTCTCCCTAAGCATTCCTCAGTGGCTCTTTAGTATCAGGTTGCTCTGGGCAAGCTAATAATTACTAAAACTGTACAGAGCCTTGAAATGAAATGGATTAGCTGAGCTTAACAAACAAGTTACCTCTCTTTTCCTTAAGCCAGATTTTGTGGGTGAGTTAATATAAACTAATATTCATTGATGTTCTTGGTCCAAACAATACATGCTTGTTTATACCTCATTCCTACCATTAGATCAGTGGGCACAGCCTGAATCCTAGATGGTGAATTTCCATGGCTGACCACTTGTGCCTAACTCTGAGTACAAAGCAGCTCACTGTTGAAACAATTATACTACATTAAACCAATTAACTACAACTATGCTGAGTTAAAACAATGAAATGCAGAGAAACTTTGGATTTGTTATAAACAAGATAAGCTTTAAAGGTTATTTCTGCTACAAGCTGTTTCATACTTTCTACTTAAAATGCTTTTTCCTCAGGCAATGTATTTCTCCTGAGCAATCATGCCCTTTTTCATTTGGCAAGCACTGGTTCCTCAACTCCCACCCCCTCCATTTTGTACAAAGCAAAAATTAACATGGCTTCATTGGCAGAGTAAGAAATATTTTATTCAGGCGTTTATTAACCAGGGAAGTCCTACATGCTCAGATTTGTCTTCTTTTGTAATACGTGCTTCAATCTGTAACCAAACTTCTTCCACCCAAATAGTCCTCTGATATCAGAGGTCCAAACGGTGTCCTGATTACTGATAGTAAACCGATAGCATGCAGAGAACTTAGAAATGAGCAGTGTCTCAGTACAGAGCTGGGAGCTTTCACAGCCACTGGTGCTGTCTGTTTCTTCCAGTTGTGTTACCACAGACTAGACACATTCCTAAACTCCTTACCTAAACTTGCTCTTCCCACACATGTACTCTTTGGTCTATAATATGTAGATTATCTGTTAATCCCCCATGCTCCCACTGGCTCCGGATCATAACACCACACTTGGACATACTTCTAGGATTGCAGCCAAAATGAAGTTTAATGGTCACAGTAGCTCTTTTAAGTTAGGAACCACCCCAGTAGCAACATTAAATTACTGTTGTAAGATTATAATGAAAGAGAAAGATAAATTTGGGCGTTCATCTATTTCTCTTCATGTTTCAGAGCTGACATTCTCATGGTTAAGTAAAAAAACAGAAAGCAGGTAAAGCTGTTTCCAGATACCTCGAGAGGTGATGCTTAATGATATTTCTACCCTGTGGACCACTAAAGACTATGTCCAAGAGACCAAATAATGTGAAAAAACCCCACCCCAAACCCACTGCCCATAAATTTAAATTCAGCATTCAGGTTTCCAGATCTTCACTTTGTCCACAAGAAAGTTGAAATCTTTTGATGAAGGTGAAGGACAGTAATTAGCCACTACGTGCTATCGCCATGAAAAACTGGAGAAGCACCAGTAATTTTTGAAAACAGTGAGACCAGGACCCTTCTGTTATCTAAATGTGGCCTCTTTGCAATGTTTCCATCTTGCAGAGAAGTTGTTACTTTCAACCACTTCCTGGAAGAAGCAGCAGAAAAAGAAGTGCGGGGGAAAGCCAGGCTCCAGCACTTCATTGAGAACCTGTTGCAGCGCGTGGATCTGGCAGAAAGGCAGCTAGAATATTACCAAAACCAGCAGATGGTGTGCAACCACACCGACGTCAGCGAGCACGTGGTAAGCCAGCAGAGTCCTTCGCTTTACTGTCACCCTCCCCCTGGAGCCAAAGTACTGGAGTTTGAATATGGGTGGGCTCAGTGGCTCAGGAATCGCTACTGCAGGCAGATGTGCATTTGTGAAATGTTTCTTGAGGTGTGTTTTATTTGTGTTTTAAATTGCCACTTTACACAAGGGAAAGGAGCAGGGAGTGTAAGAGCAGCAATAGCCAAAGATGGTAAAGGGAAAGCAGAGAGTAATGAAATACTTGATAGATATTTAAATTTTTTCCAGCTTTGGCTGTTGCTGCTGTTGCCTTTGCCATGAACACTTTTTTTAATGTGACTTGGCAGTCTTTTTGGGATGCCTAAAGATTTTCAGGAAAGACATGGATCCCTATAGGTGACATATCAGCCTGCTGGCAAATCACCTTGCTTTCAGTAGTTACTTAGCATGGGACTCTTAGAAATGGTGAATGGATTCCCACAGGCCTGTACCCCATGGATTAGAAATCAAAGAACATTGCTTTTTAAAATACATGATTTCTTTAAAAGCTCTCATTTTTAATACCTAAACTCAGTATTTTTCCTACAATGCATTACATTTATATGGCAAGTTTTAGGCACAGGACTTCCAAGGAACATTTCAGTTTAAATGAATACCCCATGCTGCCTGTGCTCAGTAGTTGCTCACCCTGGGATGTGAGAAGAAGGCATTTGAGCATGCACAGCACTGAACAGGTATGCAGTGGTGGAAAGGAAAGGTTCCCAGAGCTACTTGGAAGACAACAAGCTTTAGGTAAGACCTGAATAAATGTAGATGAGCTGAAATCCAGTGCAGGACATCTCAGACAGTATCTGTGAGAAGATGATGGGGCATCGTACAGATGGGCCTCAATATTAAATCATCTCCCTCGCTCTGGATGTGTTTATTGTGATGCCAGGCTCAGCAGTGTCCCTTGGGGAGGGCTCTAATTTTTAAGGGAGACATTTTTAACCCTCACCCCACACAGCTGCCCTGCTTTCTGGGTGACTTCAGCATTCCTCTAAGGTCATCCATCCAAATATTGACCAACCTGACCTTCAGGAGGTACAGAAAAGTACACCATGAGATGGCTCCAGACTCCAACCAAGACAGATGACAAGCAAAGTCAGGCTGGGCAAAAATCCATCTGTAAAATGTGGACAATACCAGGGACAGAGGGAACATTTACAAGAGCATAATCATTTTCAGATGCCAAATCTGACTTGCTTGGCTCAGTGACTTCATTAAATGATATCCAAAGGCTCAGTGCAGAAGCTCTGATGAGAGCTCAATACAAAGAACCGATTTAGTTCTAAGATCGATTTAAGCTGAGCTGGCATTAAACACCTCCTTTTCTGACCCCCACCAAAAGAGGGACTAGACAAAGTGTTTCCACACTGTGAACCAAACTGTTGTAAAAAACGAAGTCATGCAAATTTGGGCTGGCAGTGAGGCCATGCTGTCCCTAGCTGGTCTCAGGATTTGCAGGAGGGGAAGAGAAACGTTTGTGTCCTCACCCTCCACCCTTCAGTGCA
This sequence comes from Gymnorhina tibicen, assembly GCA_013399875.1. NCBI lineage: Eukaryota > Metazoa > Chordata > Aves > Passeriformes > Artamidae > Gymnorhina > Gymnorhina tibicen. The sequence continues at coordinate 199,461 of VXAZ01002138.1, forward strand.
AGTCTGGCAGAGCCAAGGGCTTGTAGCTGGAGTTTCCTAGCCACTTGTGCGAAGGAAATGTATCACTGAAAAATTAAATTATCTGAGAGAAAGTTAATTTCGTACAGCTTATTCAGCCACTGCCCTTTGTTAATTATCTTGAACACAATAATTACTTCTCATTGTATCCATACTGTTTAATCTAATGTCAAAGATCTCTGTTCAGCCCACACTTCTTTAGCAATTTGCTTTGATTACAGTTACAATAAAAATAATGGGAAAAATCCAACCACTAACAACTCACTTACTATGAATTTTAAAAACATATTCATAAGATGGAAGAGTAATAATCTATAAAAGAGGAGGTTTTTTCGGTTTCTTTCATCAGTGTTGTTCTAGTTTTAACAGCAGGTGAGAATGGAAATAGAGTTTTAAAGATTGTGTATATTTTATCCTTGTACTTTAATTACTTGAAAACGTAATAGTAATAACCTGGTTTTGTTTTCATTGCAGTTTACAGACATTTCATTAAATAAGAAACCCAGATGCCTGTATGTATATCTCCTTTTTTTTAACTTAAATACACTAAGTTGACATGCCCGCATTTCTGCTTTTGCATTTTACCTTATAGGTTGGGTTTGGTCAGGTTTTGTACCTGCATGTGGTCTATATTTATGTCATGTAATTGAGGAAAAACAGATTTCTGCTAAAACAAAACTAAATTCAGATATTCTCTAAAGAAAATAAAGAATGCTAATTTTCTGTTAAACAAATTACTCCTTCCTGCTGACTATAATAGCCTATTGCAAAGCTACAGGAGTTTAATCTCTTTGGCAAACACAGTCCAAGTTTCAGTTGAAAATATCTTTAACATTCTATAGGTTGGAGAGACAGTTGTCATTTCCTAACAGACAGTAATAATCATACAACCAAATAAGTGCCCTGACAAAGCATGGGCACTAACAATCTCGAGTTACTCAAGCAGCTGTCCTGGGAGCAGCAGAACTAATTGGGGCTGGTCTCCCATGTCTTTGTGACTCGGTCATGAGTCCCAGCAGGTGGCTTGGAGCATCACGTGCTGCCTGGCCAAGTGACAGGCAGTGCACCCTTCTTCAGGGCAGCCTTTCCTAGTGGGGACACGAGTTTGGGACTTTTTCCCATTACACCACAGGTCATTCTTCATAACACAACAGATTAGGAATATGTGTGAGTAGAAGTTCAGACTCTCTCACAGTCACTTATGTCGCAGAGCTGCTGCTTTTAGCAAAAAAGCATTTCCCACATCTGGAGGGGGCAGCTTTGCATTTCACATTCAGTGACCTGCATCTTCCCCCATCCTGGGTACTTTCTTACCCTGACTGTGAACTGGGGACAGACAGCTGTCTTCCATACCATAAACTCGTTCATTTTAAATACATTTTAGCCCCTTTAGGTAGCCCCTCAGATCATATTGACCTTGACCTTCTGGTTTTAATGGCATCATTCAGTGCAGCAGAGGACTGCCTAACATCACCTGCAGTAATGCCTGTGTATGCCTTGGGAATAAATGATGTAACTTCTTCACCATAGCAACACTGAGAAAAATAGAACACTGCATCTTTTAACAACAACTGAGTAATGGACTGTAACAAACAGTACCCAAGAACTGATGGTAAACCAGAGTGGCCAACACTTGTGGATTTACACAGGTCATTCTTAAACCCCAGCAAGTGGTCAGAGCCCAGGCCTGCACCAGGCCAGGATGACACAGTGCCTGCAAGCTCCAGCTTTTCACCTCCCAAAACTTCCCCCTAGTGAAATCTGGTTAGCAAAGCTGCCAACCAGGTAATGCTGTTACATAGGGAAGGCTTAATTCCTACGATGTCAGATGGTCCTCACTGCCTCCCACCAACAAATACAGGCTTTCATGACACCCTTCTCATCTTCCAAAGAGCAGGAGAGGGTTTGCACTGTACACACTTGAGTAACCACAGCTTTTTCCAAAACTGGCTTTGTCAAGTGTGCAATATAATTTAACTCCCAGAAGAAGTAATACTACAGATACATAGTTTTCAGAAATAACAAGCTATGGAAAATAGCCCTATGGGATCCCTTAAGAGATCGACTTGTACACCAGCACATCTGTTCTTCACTTCAGTCACAGGAGCTGGGTAGACATGAGCTGGTGCCTTATGTTCATAGTTCTGCTGTTACACTATGTGTATCTGCTGTAAAACATTTCAAGATTATGTTAAAAGGGACTGTAATGATCTTACTTAGCTAAACTGTGGAACTGCAGTTTCAATGTAAAATTTCAGAGCAGAGTGCATGGTTCAGCCTTTGCAGCACTGGGCAATTTGCCATCACTCCACCTGAGCTCACCAATTTCTGCAAATCTTGCTGGGCTTGAACCATCACAGAGAGAACAAAGAATTCAGCTTATTTGGCCTTTAAGCTTTCATACCCTTCTTCCCATCAGTTTTTTTATTCCCCTTTCTTCTTTTCCTGTTTTAAATCAAAGCCTGAAAGGGAAGCTAAATTTTCCCTAGATGGGTGGTCAGCACAAAGGCAGAGCCTGGAGTTTCCTGAGCTATTGGCCATTAGTAGCAGCAGCTCCCTGGGGCCTGGGTGCAGTCCAGGGCAGCACTGAGATTCCACAAAGAAGTTCTTACATCTTGCATCTACTTTTTACTCTTACTGGTGGTGTGTGGTCTTCCAAAGACCAAGAGACGTTCATTCTTTGCAGAAGGTTGATGTGAACACATGCATCTTTAAAATTCCTGCAGGTCACCAAGTATAGACCTCAGTAAGGTCTCAGCACTCCAAAATCAGCAGAATGCTGATTGGAATAAAAGTGTAGATTAATGTGCCTGAAGAGTGCACCAGTAAGACATGTAGGGGTTATTTTAGCGAGGAATGCTTTTGAGTACTGAGAAGTGTAATTCATCTTGCAGCTCTGTTTTTGACACTCAGCCTTATTCTGTAAAACAAGACTATGTTTGTCTTCAGAAATGTATGGGTTTGGGATATTTGGGGACCTATCAGTTTGCAAGACTCAATAATAGTTATTAATAATCGCTATTACTAATTTCAGGAGCCGAGGAAGTCAACATGCTTCATATAACATCCCTGATGCAAAGCCTCATTCCTTTCAAAAAGGAAGGATCTTGTTGAAAAAAGCAAAGGATGAAAAAACCAGCTTGCAGCCAGTGAAATGCTTCTATGAACCTGTTGATTGCCCAAGAGAAATATGGAGAGCACAAAAGAAGAGTGAACCAGTCTGCTCTGCCAGGAAAGTGAGCGCAAAATCAAAGATGGGTAAAAAGGCCAAACCGCTATAGGAGTGGTGAGCAATACACAGTAACACAGGAACTTGGCTTCAACACAACAAATATTGAATGAAGTTAGTCATCCTACTTTTTCCTATCCATCTGGCCATGCCAAAACATATCAGATATAATATATAGAAATATATACTTATGGAAGATTTCTATTATTTAGTTATGCCATTCCCTCTTTGGGCACTATAAAAGAAGTAACATTTTATTCAGTTTACATGGAGGTTTTTCTATTTATTCATGTATTTATTTATTTATTTATTTAGTCATTTATAGAGCTTATTTTAAATGACTGCAGTTATCTTGCTGGGCAGTACTGTGGCTGTATGTTTAATTATTTTAGTGGCAGCATGTGGCCTGGTAATTTATTTTCCATCTGTGTTATTGCTGAAGTTCAGAGGAATCCATTTAATCGGCACCTAAATATTCAATCTTTCAGCTTAGGTAGGCGTAAGATCAGTGACTAACAGACGTACTTAGATGCAAAAGGCCTACTCAAAGTTGCTAGAAGGCTGTTTACAGCAGTAGATTGTTACCCTGGGTTTTTGGCTAGAAGCACATTTCCATCTTTTATTAAATACATGAAACAACTTGATTCTGCCAGCAGCCGCGTTGTCTGTTGGTACAAGTTTGGGCTCCTCTGGTGTCCCTTAGCAAGGAGACCAGAAGCTGCCCTGGCAAGCACAGGCCAGATTGGGCCAGAGGAGGAATTTCAGTGCCAAGTGCCAGCAGCAGGTTGTCAGCTGTGGTACTGCAAGTGACAGGCTAAAGCAGTGTGTTACTGCGTGGCATCGTGTTCAATGCCTGTGCTTGGTCGCAGGCATGAGAGGCCCAAATGGCCATGATTACAACCCAAATCCTTCACACTTTTATCTCTGAAGAATCTTTACAGGGCTGAGAGATCACTGACTTTGAACTAAGAACCCAAGAGCAAGGCAGTTAGAGATGACTGCAGAACAGGAATGCACGTGTTTACACTGGTTTGTGCCAATTAAAAGGATCCTTATTTATCAAGGAATTTATTTATCAAGATTTTTTTGTGTGTACAGTTTTTCAGTAACATGAATCCTCATGCCATGTTTACAGATACGAACATCCTGATGATGTTACTGATGAGATTTGTTTTCTCAAGAAAAAGAAAGGATAGGTGAGACAGGTCTGTGTGATTTATTTTTTAAACGCTCATAACAGATGTAAATTGTTTATGTGGAAGGTGATTTTTACAGTATGTGTACAAAGATTTGTGAAAAATGTTTTTCATTTTTTATAACTATGTCTGTAAGCAGAACTGAGTATTAAAAGACAGTGTATCACTATGATTACTGCTGCAATAAGCACCCGAGTTGCAATATTTTTAAAGCAGAAGATGACCCATCAGTCACCTAGGATCAGGTAACTACAGATGTCATACATTTGTCAGTGTACAGAGCTCCCAGAAAGTAGCAGAGTAAAGAAAGAGTATTATTCCTCACTTTTATTTTAAATAGTGTATATGGAACAATCAGATATATGTTTAAAAGTTTCTCAACACTGTTTCAGTAGAAAGTCACAGTGTAAAACCAATTCAGGTACTTAGGTTGTAATGATATTTTAATATTTATTTAACTCTGTCACAAGGCCACACTTGGCCTTATGCTAGGCATTGTGTGTGGTGAAAAGGAGTTGTTCATTGTGTTGCATGGGCTTGGGTCAGATTGTGTCTTACAACAACTTTTATAGGCAAGCTACAGTTGAAGCATTCTTGAGTTTTTTTCTATTGCTTCCCACATCCTTCCACAAACCTGAAAAAAATCATCTTTTTTGAAGATAATGAGGGTGAACGTTAGAAAGATTATAAAGTAAAATATATTAATCTGTTTCTTTATCCACCTGACACTGAAAGAATATTTTTATTTTTAAATGCCTATCTACTCTGTTAGTCACCAAAGTTAAGTGCAACTACTAGTTCACAAATGAGATGTTTATTTTATTATTTATCATGCCAAAATTTTGACTGTAAGTTGTCCTTTTCGGGGAGGAAGAGGAAAAGAGTAAGAGAAGTTGCATGTTTTTAAACTTTTCAAAGCCTAATTTACACTTACTTGCTAAACAAATGCCAGTTTAGTTAATTAGAAAGAAATTGGATTGTACGGTAATCCCAGATAAAAGTTTTTAGAATATAAACATTCTAATAATAAAGATATATTTCTCAGTTACTGTGTCATTTAACTCTGTCAGATACATTGTTTCTTACAAAAGCCTCCGAAACAGCAGAGAAAAAGCCAAGCAGCAGCAGCTCGGACTTTGTTTTATCCCTCAGATAAAGCAGGTCAGTGAAGTCGGGTTGTGACCCTTCCCAGCAATACAAATTAACCTGCAGACAGCTGCTCCATCCTGCCTGCACAGGTCGCACGTGTCTGCTCTCCGACTGTAATGGGGCCTGAAAACCATTCTGGAGCTGACCCACAGGGTCCGATAACCTGGCCAAAGCAGAGGCAGGAGGAGTGGAGGGAGGGGTCAGGCAAAGGAAATTAAGGGCAGAGGGGCTCCCCGGGAATGTGTGTGATGGTGTCTCCCTCACACACTGCCAGTTGCAGAGCTATCATTTCAGCAGGTGTCTCCCTGGTTAGACTTGGAAAGAGAGGTTTTCCCATGGGGGAAGCAGGTTCCTGTCTCATTAAGAGAAACATTTGAGAAGAATAGGTACCTGCACCAGGCTGCGTGTAACCAACTTCAGCTTGTGGGGACTTCTGAAGTCAGGAAATGTCAATTTTAAAATATTTTTAAAATCTGAAACTGTTCTGACAAAGCTGACCACTCACCTTTGAAAATGAATTTGAAGCACAGTTACCACATTTTGCCCTTTGTGATGCTTTGAAGGCACCTTGGTGGGTTGTATGCTCACATCAAAGTGAATTTCATTAAGACTTGGATGCCTCATTCCCATATAAATTTTTAAAATCCCACCTCATTTATAACTAAAAATATCTCAGAGCAGTATGTGTACTGGCTGGGCCTTTACAGGTGAGCTTTCTGCTTAAAACAAAATGTTCTGACAGATATGTGACATTATAGGCCAGGAAAACAAGAGACTAATTGAAACCCAGACCTTTAATTAGAGCTATACATAGAAAAAACCAATCACTTTGAGATGCTCCTGCCAGTTGAAGAGAGAGCATGTTTTTAGAGCACTTAATGACATCTGATCCCTCCCCCCAGTTCTGACTCAGTAGTAACAACAGCCTCCCCCTACCCAGAGGAGATCTGAACACATTTGTTTTGTTTCAAGGAGAGTTACTGCAAATATTCAATGGGATATTCATATTCAAAGAGATGGCCACCATAGAGCAGTTACTAGGTCAAACAAATTGTCACTTCTGTCGTCCCTAATAATCCTTCCAATGCCACTGGCTCTTTCAATCTACTTGAGCAAAATCCAGCTCTTCTCTCTCTTTATTCTGCGTCATCAGATAGTTGCCTCTATTTGTTCTTACCTCAGACTAATGCTGATTGTTTCCATACATCCTGTCTGAAGTGGCTGGAGTGGACTATTTTAGTGCTCTCTGCAGTGAGCATGGGCATTATTTTTTATTGTTTTTTAGAAAAAATAATCCCAGAAGTGATTTTACTACGTGAAGCTCTTAAAAATAGATCCTGCTGCAACACAAACAAAATGTCCTTTCCCATTTTGTTGCTAATGCCACCCTCTATCTAGCCATGCTTTTTTTATTCTGCTCTCTTGAATTTTCATTTGCACATCTCTCCAAGGAGAAGGAGAAACAAGCAGCATAAATTAAATGCAGTCATTGGTCTGACAAGCCTTTCCCCTCTCGCTGTCTCAGTCCTAACATCTCACACTGCAAGCAGGTAAAAGTTTGGCTTGAATTTTTCATAAAATCATGGAAAAAAATACATACAACAGATTTCGAGTTCATTAGAATGTTATGAAAGAGCAAGAGGTTCTTCTGAGTTGGGAGGGAAAGAGGAACTTCCACTTCCAAGAAAAGTCACTTTTAAAGATAAATGTGACAGGTTGGAGGAATTTAGTGTGTGCTGGTGTGAGATGAGGGAAAGCCAGAGTCACACATAAGGCAGCAGTGAAAGGATGGGGGCCTCATTACTGCCTGCTGTTACTTAGGGGTTTTGACCTACAAAACGTCAGCATAGATAGAGCCTGGCACATTCAGTCCTTAAATCATGCTTTACATGCATGTTTTGCAGGCTAATTACTAATTTCAAAGTAATAGACTTTAGCACTAGGGTTTCCAAGAAATTCCCCAGACTCTGTCCCCAGTATTTGTTCAAGCCATGCGTATTTGCCTTACAGGTGGGAACCTGTGCTTGGGGGGTTTGTCAGCAGTGGGGGATTTCTGTGTGCTCCCAGTCCTTGCTCCCTTCTGTCTCTGCTCAGTGACCGATGGCAGCTGGATGGGCGCTGGCAGTTCTGCCAGACTCTCACCCCACTGACTGGCAGCTGGTTCCCACAGCAGTGCTTTCCTTTACAGAACTTTGCTGATGTTTTTGTCTGCTTCTCTAGCTCCCTCCTTTCCACCAACTCAGTGCCTTCAACATGAGAGAAGGCTCATGCAGCAGGCGTGTTCCCTGAACCTCAGCCTGCTGATAAGTCACCACATTGCACCAGAGATGCTTGCAAAATGCTTTCTGTGGCAGCCCATGGGCAGCTGCTGCACTAAGGTGGCACATTCCCACCTGTCCTGTCGGCTTTGTGCTGCCCGGGTGACAGGTCTGCCTGTCGCCATTCGTGCCTCTCGAGCCTGCTGGCAAACAGGCGGTGGAGTGACCAGAGGTCAGAGGGCTGTGTTTCTGAGAGGACGTCTGCAGCCCATCACCCCTCAGCTGGAGAATGAGGGTAACCTTGGCTGAGTGTCCTACACTTCGGAAGTATTTTCATAAAAAATGTTACACACATGGTACTTGCCCTTTGTTGAAGTACAGCTCGGGCAGGTGTCACAGACCTCTGCTTCTGAGGGGATTTCTGATCTCCCACCAGCCAGCACTGATTGGGGTATTTTGTAAGAGAAGGGAGGCTGAATATTTGTCATATGAACCACATACATACATGCTCAGGTGTGCACACTAGGAGAGGGTCAAGAAAAGGTTGGTTGAAGAAGAAGGTTGGTTTTGTTTTGATTTTACTCTACATTAGAGAGAAATCCCAAAAGAAACTTTTCAAAATAAAACTACCAACAAGCTAGTCCAGGAACTGTACATATACCTTTCCCTGAAAATCACTTTTGGCATCACAGAACATACATATCTATAGCAAATTTCCAGAAAAATTCCCCCTTGCAGAAAATAGCAGGCTCTGAAGTTACTTCTAAAACTTCTTCTCATGGGGAAGAAAAAAAGCAGGCAGGAAAACTGGAGCATTTTATCATGAACCAGCACTGCCCCAAATCCACAAGGTTTACACTAAGAAACTCCCCCAGCAGTGAGCCTGTAATTGTTTCTATGTCAGCCTTGCCTACCAACCCTTCTGAGATCCGGGCTATAGAGGTGACCTCCTAAATATGGCATGGTTTAATTATCCCACCCTCTCGAGCTTTGTGCAGGCACCTGTTCAAGAGGAGCACGTGAAAGTCACCGGTTTTGCATGCTGCCAGGGTATGCCATGGTGTTCGTGCCAAGCTATGCTGGGGCCACCCCCGGGCAGAAGCCCTTTGTGGGGATTAGCCTGAGGAACCAAGGGATGGATCAGGCCTGGCAATGGCAGGCGAAGCAAATTGGATTTATGAGAGCTGAACCCGTTTCTGTGACAAGAGCCATGACTCTCCTATGGCTGCCAGCATGGCTCTGCACTTCCCAAGCCTGCCTACGTTCCTCACCAACCCTAAGAAGATTTGGGGTAATGGAAGGCATGGGGTAGGTTGAAAAAGTCTCTTGCACACAGCTGCTTTAAAACAGGGTTTAAAAAGCAGGGACCATCTCAAAGGGCAGTTTTTGAGCACACACAAGCTCATCCTACCCTTCTCTTGTCCCCCAGAGGCAGAGGAGTATTTCAGCCATGCTGGGAGCCAACTAGTTCAGTGATGGGGCAAGAGGGAGACTGCTCTGCCAGTAAACACCTTGCCAGCGTACTTCTTAAGGGCATTAAACGTTTTATCCATTAGGAAATAATGAAATTAAAAGAATAATCACCACTAAATGAAGGAGCCATAACTCCATTGTCAGTTAATTTAATTGCCACAGTGAGCACACTGAGCTGCCGGTGACAAGTTTTATTGTAGTCCCTTTCTAAAGAAAATGTTGTTGCCAGACATTTTCCAGATTTCACCTGTAGACTCCCCTCCAAGGGAGCAGCTGAGGGCAACAAGCAGAAGACAAAAGCCTGAGTCCAAGTGAACAAGGAGGAACATTTGCCAGGGAACAGGCATAAGTTTAAGATTCCAGAAGCGCGGGTGGGGAGAATGAAAATGAAGACACAACCGAGGCAGTTGAAATAGATTATCATGGCCTGTGCTAAAGAAAAGACCAGGACAGCAATATAGTTTTTATTCCCATTTATTCTCTTAGTGGGCTTCAGTAACTTTTTAGTTTTGCTAACCAGTTTTTAACGAGGAAATGGAGGTGCCCTTCCCACCTCAATACCATATAGTATCACCACCCTCATTTTCTAGGGTACACCACTAAAGGACTTACAAGAACCAGATTATCTTTTATTTTGGGGACAGGGGCTTCTATTCCTTTGATGCAAATAGATGAAAGCCTACACCACAGATGCCTGTCTCCTTGGATTTCAGGATTGGTACTGTGAATCTGGGTGATGTCAAAGGTCAGTTCACTTCCTGAGTAAAACGTAAATAAAACACTTCCATTTTATCTGTGTACACACTCAAGGTGTCCAGGAGACAACATGTACGAGTCACTTTAGATGTCAGTTTAGATGTCAGTTTTCAGTGGGCAGAAGTGATTCTCTGCTCGGAAGGAAATTTTGCATAGTTATAAAAGCTGGTGTGAGTCCAGGATAAGACCGGCAAATGAGTACCCTATTCGAAAATTCGGGTTTTAGGCAAAAATAGCTTTGCAAGAGACACGTAAGCTGGTAGATGAATCCAGACGGAGCCTTTTTTGCCACTAGGTGGTGATGGCTGACAATGAATGGGTATGCTCTCAGCTCCTTTCTCACCCCACCGGAGCGGCTCACACCCCTTCACTATTCCCGTCCCCCTCGGGGACAGTGTGTGTTCCACAGGAAAACGCCCTGCTGTTACCAGAGACAGGCCACTCCATCTAACCTCAGCCTAAGGAACACGTTAATTAGAGGACTTGACTAAATACATGGAAGTGTCAGTTAATTAACTGGCAATAGTGAACGGAGACCAAGAAATGATACGGTACAGCTGGTCACTTGCAACAGGATGTTAGCAGCAAAGGTAGTATCAGTAGCTGAGCCAGTCTCAAAATCACACCAACTGAACATAAATGATCAAAATTTGTTTTTCTGACAGAGCCAAATCTGCACAACATCCACCCCAGTCCCCTGGCAAAAAGCAGGGTTTTCGAAACAGCGGCCGAAGGCAGAGGTGGCGGGCAGGCTGCGAAGTGCAGGGATTACAGCACACGGAGATGAAAGCCTTGCTGCCAGAAGAGGCCAAGCACACCTCGCCGGCGCTGTTCCAGTGGCACCGGACAGCAGTTGTCCACCCACAAGCCCCTTGGGCTGCAGGACACCCGTGCAGCCACCCTGGTGCAGGGCCATACCCTACACCGTGCCAGAGCAGCCCCATCGTCCCTCCACAGCCCATCCCCCTCCCTGAGCTTTGCAGCTACTGCCCTTCCTATTAAGCACGTGATACTCTGCTTCTTCATAACCCTAATTAAGAGGCTTTATTCTTATTATAGAAGTTAAGTCTACTTGAAACAAAATGGCAATTTTCTGTTATAAAATGATGACTTTCTGAAAGACGTAAGAGGACTAATGCACTCGGCAGCAGCTAATGACTGCACGCCAAAAGGTCCTTTGCTTTTAGTGTGCATCCCTCTGCTTCTTGCTGCTCTGCCATGGCCCACGTGTTAGAATCTACTGAAGACCACCCCAGCCAGTTCAGGCACCCCTGAAAAAGGGGCTGACAAGGACCCACTCCTTCCACAGGGAGATGGCTTCATCCCACGGCCTGTCCTGCAGCAAGGAGCTTTGCTGCCAGGGCAGAAAGCCATGGGAAAAGGAAGGGAGAGGGAGAGTGTACAGATCACACATGGGTGAGAACCATGGCAGGGGATGTTCCCTGCAGTCCCGTGACTGGTGGGCTCCTGCTCAGGCCCAGGGGGATGCAAAAAGATCAAATCTATGTCAAATTCCACCTAGGAGAGGTATTAACACTGAATTCAATGTACACATTAGACCTCTCACCATTACACTGATCAGTTCAACATGTACAAGCCTGACAGTCAGCTGTCTCCTGCCCTGAGGAAGGTCTTGGGGGGCTTTATGGTTGCAAATATATATTAGAAAGGTCTTTTTTTTTTTTCTAAACAACGTTAGATGACCTAAAAAATGTTTTCATCCATCTGTCATAGCTGCTCTTTCACTCCAGAAATTACTCCCATTCTTTCTTGGACTGTTTGAAGGGCAATCCTGCCTTTCTGCCTCTCAGCTCCCAAGAAGGGAGACAGGCCTGCCTGGCTGAAGTCACCAGTCATCCACGAGCAGTGCCAGAGTGACACACCGGTACAAAAGCAGTATTTGCCACTCTCAGTGCAATCTACAAGCAGAAATTTGTTTTTATGAAACATTAGTCATTTTAGATAACAACAAATTGGTACAAATCCCATATTCACATAAATTACCAGCTTTGAATAGTTGACCCACTTTATAGCTAATCTTGGCACAAAATCTTGACTCTGAAATTTGAGGCAGATTGCTTTCAGTTTGGTCAACTTGGAAAGAAAGAAATGAAAAATATGTTAATACAGGGCTCAGAATGAGGGCTTCTTTTCACTTGAATTGAAACTGTCTCGATCTTCTTGCAGCAATATAGGGACTAAAATCTTCTGCAAGTGTCCTGTTTGGACTATATGCATTCGGTTTCCACTGGAAATAAATTCTGGTGACGGACAGAGCTCAAACCTGTCATTTGAGTACTGTCCTATGAGTGTGGCAAATGCTGCTCCCCCTGCTGCTGTACTCCAAACCCAGAATTTCAGAGCTCCACGAAGGGACTGTTCTACCCATTGTATGGGGCAGTGCACACATTTCTGAGGACTGCATTTAAGAAGAAAGGTTAACCACTCCATGCCTGGATATACCTACTTATATATTCATGATCTAGTGGGTGACATCCCTGCCCATGGCAGGGGGGTTGGAACTAGACGATCTTTAGGATCCCTTACAACCGAAACCCTTCTACTATTTACACTTCTTGCCCCTAAAACACCAAAGTGTTTCTAATGTGAATTAACCTACCAAATCTCTAGAACCACAAGCCCTTGCTGTTTAACAAGCCTCTGCGGCTGTTGCAGGGTTGTATGGGCTGTCCTACACCTTCAAGGAGCCACAGCAAACCTCACTATTGCTGGCTTCTCCTTGTAGAATTTGAAACTGGAGCCATAAGTTTTGGCTGTAAATCCTGTTTAAATACATGATTTCTTAGTGAAAGCACAGGCTAGTGGGAAAGTTAAGCCATATTCTAGGGATGCTACAAACGAATCAGAACAGTAGATCTATATCACAAGTTGGCCAAAAATTCAGCTGAGCATCTGAACATAGTCTAAGCCAACACCAGCTTGCACTAGAAAATAAAACTCAGTCTTCTGGAGACCAAACTCTAGTCCATCACCCAATCCTTCTCTAAAAGGATACCAAGATCCATCATTGTGTCTTCCCCTCTCACCTCCAACTTCAAAGAAACATGCCATAAAATTGCAAGCTGTCAGCAAACTTTTACCTTCACTCTTGTGCTGAGGATTCAGTTCAAACCCCGATGCAAACTTTTAATCAGCAACAACACTCATGCAGTATGCAGAAAACCTTTTATTTTTAATAACACACAGAAACAGGACTGAGAGCAAAGCCATTGATTCACTGTAACAGAGCAGCATGTCTGTTTTACAAGTGTATAATTTCTGGTTGGTAAAGATTTGAGGTGACGGAATATAAGCAGACAACTCCCAGGTAACCAGAAAGGAGAACTACACACAAAAGGCAGGTCTAATATTCAGAATACCTGCAGACATTAACAATGTAATCCTGTCACTAATCATACCTTGTAATGAACTGTGGCAATGGGGTTCTTGGAAATTGGATGGACTCACATAGCTTGTTATTTTAAATAAATACCATAATTGGTATGAAATCCCAGCAACTAAAGTATGAAAAACAGTATGAACTACTAGTCTTTTATGGGACAGAAAGAATTATCCATAGCTATCCAAAGGCTAGTTTGACTTTCATATACTTATATTTGAATTTTACATCATCTTGCCTCCAAGTCTTTGTAAAACATAGAGGTTTTGTTAGTAGTGTTTAAGCTAACTGCAGGTATTCTAGGCTTAGACTGTGTGGGATGGAAAGAAATATTAGCCTTCTGCTTAAAAGGAGAGGAAAAAGTAGATTTATATTGATAAAAGGAGAACAAGGTGAGGAAGCATGTAGAAGCAACGGCATTATGAAAATCTTAATATCAGATTCTAGAAGAGAGAACTACAGGTATTTTTCTTCTTACGACAGACAGACCCAGTCCAGATCCGGCAAGGAAAATTCAGTTGATCTCACCCGCAAACCCCCAAGGAGGCTCTGCAGGAGCTACCCCTGCACACAGGCAAGCCAGTATCCTACAGACATGTGCTGCTCATGGAGCCACAGTATTTGTAGAGGTACATGAAGACTCCTGTGTTATGGCAGTGTCCCTTCTGCTCCTCCCGAAGGAGAGGCAGGGAGTGTCAGGAAGCCTGGCTCCTGCCACTTGCCCCCTGACAGGTCATCACCATTCTCTGTTTCACTTCCCCCACTCACAAAAATAGAATAACAACTTCTCCTTTGAACACTTTCAGCCTTTTGATGGCCGTTGCTACAATTACAACATTATCATTGCAGGATATTAGATAAGTTTCATTACTCTGTGGTGGAGTGCCCAGGTGACCAATTTGTCCATTTCACAGACAAACTGAGATATTGAGATGCTAGCACAGTAAATTGCCATAAGAATGGAAAAAATAGATAATTCAGTTTTGTTTTCCTCTCTTAGCAGCTACCAAATGCTCATGGGAGTACAGGGAGCCCATCCTAAGAGCTGCCTTAAATTTTAAGTGTGCTCGCTCATTGTAAAGAAACTTATGATACTTCTCTGTTGAACACTGTATGCAGTTTCAACTCCTAAAACTGACATCAACTCCAGTGCTTCGCAGAGACCTGCCAGCAGCTGGCAGCGAGCTGGCTGCTCCCTCTGCCAAAGAGGATTAATGCCGAATAATGCTGACTGGAGGTAGAAGACCTAATTCTATTTCTAGACATACTAGTATAAAACCAGAGCGAGTAATGTTGTCTACAAAAGACGGGTGCAATGGTGTAAAAGGATTGCAGTTGGAAAGTATCAGGCTCAGAGGAATTGATGGCATTTTTTTTTTCAAGGACATACGTGTTCAGAAACTAACAGAAACGTTACATTTGCTATAAAGATCTCCAATGGAAAAGAAACACTGCTTCCAATGATCCTAGCTCATGTGAATAATGTAAGTAGGACACATCTAAATTTGTTTAATGGTTACCAAAAAAAGTTATTTACAATCTGTAAGGTGATATGCCCTTAACAGTTATGGGTAGCATGTGATTTCATTAGCAGCAAAACAGGCAAAATATACTGCCAGCCAAAATCCCCTTTTTCCCCCCTGCCAACAAAAGTTATCCTAACTCCTTGCACTAGAATAGTTGCAGTAGGAAAAGGCCTCTAGCAGGTTTATTGGATTTTGCTGGTTTGTTTTGGTTTTACAGAACAGGAGACATTTCCCAGTCTACTGTGTATCATTTGTCTTTAGGCAACCAGAACCCAGCTGCACAAACCCTTCCAAAGCGTGAGGAGGGCAGGCAGGACTCAGGCAGGTGCAGCACTCCCAGGGGTCTGAACAGGTCACCCCAGCTCCCCTGGCATGTTCAGGCCACAGAGCACCATCCTGACCCATATAAGTGTCTCCATTACACAGAGCACTCACACTGCTAGTAGGGATGAGGCTGAGATGACCATTCTGGAGGGAGCAGCCGATGGGGTCTAGATTCTAGCATCTGGACCACATTCTCCCTTACATTTTTTTTCTGGAGCTTTTCAAGGAAAATGCTCTTTTCTGAATTTACTGAGATTTAATTGCCTTTCTTTGAACTGCTCCAAGATGAGAAGTTGTCTTCAGTGTGCCCTAGCCAGCTGGGAGAACTCATACCCCTGGCCAAATTCTTCTCTGACCTTCATCCTTCCCTAGGGCAGAACAAGACACCCATAGCAATGCTGACTCTGTGAGTGACATGGGACTGCACACATGGCCACTAGGTTACAAATTCAGGCTGTTTGCCAGACACAGCTGGGGAGGAGCTGCTGTATGGGCTGGGACTGCCTGGACAAGGACTCCAGTTTTGCCCTCGCTGTGCTTTTTACTATGGAGGCAGCCATCCTCTGGTAGCCTAGACTTTGGGACAAAGCAGAACTAGCTGAGTGTCAGTCTGGATCTGAAGAGGCGCACTGACTTGCTTGTAAACCAGCAAATGATTTGGTGGTACTTCACAGTGACCCTTCCCTACTGGTAAACTAAACCTAAATACTGTAATTCTGCAGTTTCTTCTCACTGATCAGTGGTGGGCTCAGTCAAGGACATGATACTATGGCAGAGCAGGGCAGAGGACCTGATGCTGAATCTCATCCGAACCTTACAGTGCAGCCTCAGAGACCTGCCATGAATGTGCTGATCACAACACCCTGAGTGACGACCATGAGGACAGAGTGTGGGATGTGAAACTTTGTCTTCCCTCCCCATCCCCCCCCCCAAATACTCTCAGTATCAGGAAATTAATAAAAATGAGTAAAATAAAGGAATACACAAAGGACTACAAATATCCCCTTTGTTGTATCTGACTTGGACCTGGAGTGTTTCCCAGCTTCAGTCTAGCCACTCAATAATCTGAAGTGAGGAATGCTACATAAATTACTCATTATTCCCACCAGATGAGCTGTCAAAGACTGCGGAAACCAGTTCATGTTCACCTCACCTCTCTCTGCTTGCTCTTTGCTGTTACTTTCCACTCTATTAAGCTCTGTTGCTAAACAGTTTTGTCTCAAGACGCTAAAAGAGACAAAGAAAGAAGGAAAGAAATAAAGAAACCCTCCACGAGCATCTTGTAGCTGTACTTTTGAACAAAAATTCAGAAGGACATAATGAAAGCCAAAGCAATTGTTCTTCCTCTGTGAGCTCATCATTACATCCCACAGATGTCAAACAGCCTTCACAGCCTTTGCCTGTCTGAGGTTACCACCAGTACAGACACAGGTATCCAGCCCAAAGACTCCAAGAAAAACACAGGTTAAACTTCCCTCTTGTCAGAGGTGATCCCTGAGAAAAGTAAAGGCAGCTCTGGGGCACAGTTTGTGCATTTATTGAGTTGCAGCTACTTGTAGTTATTTTCAAAGCAAATCACAAATGTCATAGTATTGCATAAATACAGAGTCCTACTGCTTTGCTGCAGCTTCTGCTCATCACATCTAAGAGCTCTATCCTCCAGCCCACTCAGCCCAGAACTTGGCACCACAACTAAAGTAACACCTCATTTTGATTTTTCTAAATTAGTCATTATTATTAGATGCTTCCAACCAGTTGCCAGAACCTGTATCTCTGCCTGACCCTCATCCCTAAGGTTTCCTTTTTATTGTTGCTTCCATGTTGCAAACAGCACAAGTGGCAGAGCACTATTGCTCTTGAAAAGGATGTTTTTACATATGGCTCTACCCCAAACACCTGGAAGTACTTGTAGCCCTGGAAAGACAAGGCCAGATACTGGGTGGCCCTGAAAAGGCAAATGTCATTTCAAGTTAACAAATGCTTCCTGTCATTGCTTTTGGGCCAGACCAAAGCCCTGGAGTGAGCCATCCCTAGGGTTAGGAGAGACAAAATTCAAACCCAGCATGAAATCTGGAACCTCAAGTCTCTCTTGCAGTATCCTGATGTTTCCAGCACACCGCTGGCTGGCACAGCTCGACACAAGCTGCTGCTGGTTTGCTGTGCTGCCTCCAACCAGACAACACTTCCAATTTCTCTGTAACTGCAGCACAGTGCATTACTGTCTAATGCCATATGTTCCAGGCCCTGCAGCGAAGGGCATTTGGCACAGTCAGGAACCACAGCAGCCCCCTCCAGCTGGGAGGCAGCGAGAATCCCAGGACTCAGTGAAAAGCCTGGAGGATAGGGGTTCAACCCAGTACTAAACACCTCAGGGCAGTGGCAGTAACACCCACGCCAGGAGAGAGCCCTGTTTCTCCCTGTCTCACCAGCACAATCGTTATAAACCCACCAAGTGATGGCTGGAGCTGCATTACTCTCTTTTTCTCAGTATAGATGTGGCAGCCAAGTGTGGACACGAGTTTGCTTGGACTCCACCATGATCCGGCTGGATGTATGACAGCTCCCAAATATGCAGGATCAAAGAAAAACAGGGTTGAAAAGGCCCCACAGAGATCATTTACTCCAGTCCCTCATCCCCAAGGCAGGATCAATTTTCCCCTCATCATTCTTGGCAGACTGAAAAATAGAGAAGAATAAAGAAACCAAACTTCAGGGAATTGGGGTTCAGCTAAGTATAACTACAAAAGTGTAGTCCGAACAGGAATAAGGCTGAATGCACTTATTCTAGAAAACCATGCCACAAAAACAGTGTCAGGAACTTGACTTGATTCTTTTCTAAAATAAACAAATCTGGAAGCTTTAAAATCTAGGGTATGGGTTGAGAATTATTTCATTATCCTTAGTCACCTACATAGTCAACCATTGAAGAAACGCATCATATCACATCCTAATAAACAGTATGCAAATATTTTTTGCAGTCTAATGCTAATGATACCAAATATTATTAATATGTCATTTGGCACACTATTGTAAAAATTACATTTAACTATGTATTAACTGGAGTTGTAGCAAATGATGTATTTAGCTAATTGCATGCAATTAAATTAGAATTAAAAACGGGATGTTTCATAATCTTCTTTGCTTTTCACTAAAAATCTAAGCAGGGAATTCAATAAATGAAAGCTGCTGGAAAATCATGTGAAACATCAAGCACTGGAAGATTAATATAACACAAGGCATCATATGTTGTTCATCTAAGTTTATTAAAAACCACACCAGACCAAAGTCTAAATCTTTGCACACTTCATTCTGAGCTAAACTTAACTCCTTTTTTTCCCCTGATTCTTCATTCTATCTATTATATCCCCCAGGCTTAGATCTGTTCCATCATTATATCCAGAAACAAAAATAAAATAAAATAATACTTTTTTAAAAATCATGACTGTGTTGAAATGCCTATACACCTGAACTGTATATATGTGAAGGTAATGCAGATCGAGTACAGTACTTCACCTTGAATAATGCTTCCCTATAGCATCCATGTGTGCTCCTTGCACTTGTGTCAATAACTGGTAACACATATGGGCAAAAATACAAGTGTTACAAACTGCAGCATGGTTTGTTTTAGGAGTTTGCTCTTTGCTGCTCAGTTAACTGCTTACATGGTTTGTGTAAATATTAAATGCTTGGATGTGCTCACGCTTTCAGAGAGAAAGACTGGGAACTCACCCTGTGGCCAATCCTTTTTTGCACTTAGTTATTTCAAGGATTTCTCTGCAGGCATTACTCCAACTTTGTACAGGCAACTGTCCTTGCAGTACTCGTAACTCAGTAACAAGGACTTGTGCATACAAATTTGGCCTCTAGTGATATAAATGAACAACTTATTTGCACATGTAAACAGAAGACAAGACCAGTTGCTCGTGCAGCACCATTGTCTTAATTTTCCCCATCGTTCTGGGCAGCACACAGACCCCTCTGAATGCAGGGATGTACACCTGACCCTGCTTGTGGAGGTCGACCTTTGCATTCACCCCCTCTCTCTCTGTCTCACATGGGCAGCCTGCCCTGGCTCCTGCTGCAGTCACAAGAGGTATCATGCCCACTACAAAGGAAGCTGGATCAACTCTACCCACCATGCATTTCAGATCATGTAGTTTCAGCTTAAAGCATTGGCAACACATCAGGACTTTTCTCCTAATGACTCTAGCTAACTCTAGCTGCTGTTTCTACTATTTCATGTAGGCATCCATATCAGTGGAAAGCTCTGAACACATTTTAACTTTTATATGGGCATCGTTCTTTCCATCTACAGGGATGGAAAGGTCTGCAGAGGTCCACAGTCTGCTGATGGCAACCTACAGCCTGCACCCAGGGATTTCTCCTCAGACTTAAGGAGCAGCAGAGACAAGTAAGCTGCTTTGTCTGCTCATAAATCCTTATTTCCAGCCCAAACTGATTTTTCCATGCCTATGCTTGCTACCTGCCAGAGGAAGGAGGTGTTATGAGGAGGTGAGAGGGGCAAGCATTTGCACGGCAGGAACCTGCAGAGAAGTCCTCTTGCTATCCCTGCCTCTATCCAGGTCTGCCAAGGCAGTGGGCTCAGGCCTCCGTGCATGGGAACGCATTGTGCCAGGAAATGAATAAGCACAGAGACCAATTTTCTGTCAGGTTTTGTCCCACACTGCAGGGAAAGCTTGAGGATCCCTTATTTTAACTCATTGTTATTTATTTAGACATGAGGGACCTGCATCTGCTTTTAGATGCTCATAGCCAGAGTGTTTTACCTAGCCCAGTGGGCATATCAGACAGTGAAAGTTATAAGATCAGGTATCCTATCTAAACAGAGGAACTGCTTTCATACACCACTGCAGTTATCATCCAGGACCTGCTGGAGCCAGGGGGAAGCTTCCATTTGCCCTGCTGGTACTGGCTGGGGTCCCAGCTCTCAGCACTTCCTGTCATCCCCCGCCTCACTGGCGTGTTCTTCAACATCCTTCCACCCAACAGTGGCAACTCAATGAAGCACTGCCACAATTTAAATAGTTATTTGCATTTCATTAACAATGACAACATTTATTTTAATACAGTTAAATCAGAGTAGCATTTAATTTAATTTTAACAAGATAGTTATTAAGTTAACCAAATATCAATTGATTGCTGAAGAAACCACATTGTGAAACAAATAAGTTGAGAAATAAATCTTGTTGCCAGGCCATTAATGTAAAATCACATAAATAATAAACGTCTAATTAGGTTCTCTCTAATGAAGAGCTCCAACTGTTCACCAACATTCTCTGGGAGGGCTGGGGCCTTCCCAGGTTGGCCGCTGGGGGAGAGGGGCCTGATCCTAGCACCCAGAGACAGACCCCAGCTGGGCAGCTGGGTTTAAAGAGAAGCCCAGTCTCCCCATGTGCTGACTAGTTGGGACAGCCTTGCTCTGCACCCCTCCAGGCACTGGGTGCTCAGAGATCTGAAGCATCTCATTCAGGTGTGGGTGGGAATCCAAAAGTCAGGAAGCAGGGATACACCACCGGGGGGCTGCTCCTGTGAACACCACGGGGCTTGTAGGGTGTGGAGGCCATTCCCCCAACAAGTGCCATATCTTAACATTGTCCTCAGCATGAACAGTTTACCACATTTCCCTGCAAATTAGCCTGCATCTGTAATACCAAAATGGGTCAGTTACAGCAGACACAAACATTTCCTTTTCTAGTATTGCTAAGGACTTGTAATTTTCATCCATCTGTATGTGTGGATATGACTTTCAAGGGGGTTGTTTGTTTGCTTATTTAAACACAGATCTCTTAGGGAGATCTTTTTCTGACCATCTGCTCTGTCCAGCTGCACAAAACAGACCAAAAAACCTCACTCAGGCAATTGTGAATCAAGTCTGCAAGTTCTGCTTAAAGCATATCAAAGTACCTGCAGGCTTGATTTAAAGCCTTCAAGTGACAGAAAATCCACCAAATCCCTACAAAAATTGCTCTGATGGTTAAATTTGCCCACTGTGAAAAATGTACACCTTTATTGAGCCTGAATTTGTCTAGTTTTAATGTTTATTCACTGTCTCTTCCCATGCCTTCTTTTGCCAGCCACAGCAATCCCTCAGCCTCTGCCTCACAGGAAGTGAAGCAGAGCTGGCCATCAGAGAGGGCAGGGGCTCTTCTCTCTACCAGCATGATTTTTGGAGGGAAACCAGAGCAACTTCAAGGAAAAAGGGTCAGAAAGCCAGTTTACTAAAGTACAATGAGTTGCAGTACAAATTTCCTTTTTAAAAAATAACAGTAACCCACAGCTCACATACCCCTTACTCTTAAAAATTACGTGAAAGTAAGACTGACTACACAGAGCCCATATCCTCAGATAACCCAGATTTGCCCAGAATTTCCCACCCAGGCACATAACCCCTCTTGCAAGTGGGTTGCTGGAGGAGAGGGAGTTGTGTTCTGTTCGGATCATGGATCACCAGGGTGCATATTAAGATCCAGTGCTGTGCATATTAAGATCCAGTGAGTGCCCAATGAGAAGATGCCGTCTCCGCTAGAACTGTTGGAGCCTCCCAAGAGCTCCTCTGCTTGCATCACACTGGGAAGGTGGCACCAAAGGAACACCACCTCCCATGGATGGACAATAGCAGCAAGGAATGAGGGGTGAGAGGGGACAGGGGGAAGTTTGGACCCACACACACACATCTCCTTGCTCCCTCCAGCTCCCAGGGGAGCTTTCCCAGGTGAACCACGACCCAAAATAAACCGTGCTGGATTAGTCACGCCCATGCGATAACCTGGGCCCGCACAGGTGAGCTCTTGCAGTGAAGGTGGCTGCAGTTCACATCAAGGCACGAGGGCTCATAGAGCTGAGACCACTCTTCTACTGCAGCGAGACCCGTCCAGGGGATCAGACACAGACCAATTTTGCACAATTCTGCTGTACCATGCTGAGGCAATGAAGCCACCGAAGTCTATGACAGTAGTGTCCTGCCTCCACGTGACCCTTCCACGTGGTGTCCAGCACCAAATCCAACCCTCTCCTCTGTCTCTGTTCACCTCGCTTGTTCACACACAGGGAGCAGGCCTTGAGCAGAGGCTGCAAACAACACAGCACACAGAGCCCTAATTACAATAAAAGCAGTGATGTGGATTTGTCAGTGTTGCATTACACAGATAGAAGCCGTGATTTTTAAGAAGGAAGCAGGTGTTTTGGAATATGATCTATTTTTCTGGGAGGTTAAGATAAGTAGTTTTCAGCTAATTATTTTGTGCCAAACCAAGCAAATCATCTCAAAAGTGAACTAGGCTGCTTAGAAGACTCTCAAGATTTTATACCAAATTTTAGACTTGACATTGAACATAGAGCAGGATGAGTGGTGGCAGCAAGGGATCTCACCTGCCTCAGCTGGATTGCTAACACCAGGGCTACAGCTTGTAGCCAGTGCAAGGTAAACCACACTTCTGCTTGCGTCTTTCCATTGCTGTTTTCCAAACAAGTAACTTAAACACACCTGGGAAGAAAACTGAAAACTGACCAAAAAAACCCCAGTAATTGAGCAAAAACCAGAAAATGTGAGGGGGCCTTGGGCTATATAAGCTGTTGGAGACTGACTGAAATAGCTGAGGGATACACAGGGGCATAGGGGCTACTGCAGGCTGGGGAGAAAAGGTTGTCAGCCACAGAGCCAAAGAACGCACATCAATCTCTTCACAACCAGAAGATGCTCCTTCCATGAGGCCATGGATGCCCATCATCCCTGAAATGACCAGCACACAACAGGTTAAAGCAGTTATGCTGAAAAGGAAGAGAGCCTGCAGTGCAAATACTGTTAGTACATCACTCACAAGAGAGTCAATTATTAACTCCTCCTAACTGGCTGCCACTCCCATCCCACCTCAGGCTTTGAAAGGACTGAGCGACCACACTTGGAGGTTTAACAATGCAATCTCCTCCACACATGACTAAGCAGGACTGTACCAACACCACCCATCCACCAGCTCTTTTGGTCATGGCAGAGGAAAACTCACTTCCTCGGCTTATCATCTTGCGATAAACCTCCAACGGAAACATTTTCTTCCTGTAAGTAACAGCATTTTGAGAAAACACACAAAAATCCCTCCCAAGGCCTTTGGGAGAGCCCTGAGAGCCTCCTGCCAATGCCCGCCAGCCAGGAGCCATCTGTGAGGGCTCTCACCCTCCTGCATGCTTGTGGCTGTGTGGTGACGACCACAAAGAGACACCACCAGCACACAAGAACCACTTTCTTTCTTGCAAGGAAACAACAAAAAAGAAGCTTGAGTCGATGATAACAGGACTCTTTGTGTAGTCCCCTCCTATCTCATCTGCTCCACCTCACTTGCATGTGCTCCTCTGCCACCTGAGCAGCGCTATTACCTATTTATTACCCGGGAGCAATGTGCCAGGCAGGGTCTCACAGGAAGCAGGAGGGCTTGACCGCTCTCCCTCCATCTCTGAAGCAGGCCCACCTCATCTCCCAGCCCCGAGGAGCACAGCAGCCACCACCAAGGGGAAAGGTAAGATCCTGCTCCAGGCACATCCCCTTGGTCTTGGCAGGCAACACACTCCGCCCTGGTACACATCAGGAGGCAAGGACAGCTTTTTGGGAGCAATCATTGCTTGCTTAGCTGCATTAAATGCTACCAATAACCACATTACCATCTAGTAATTGATGATTAACTCTGTAAGCTAAGGAAGCCACATCATAACTTACGAATTATCTTCTTTCCTGCAAAGTTCTTCCCCAGACAAGACTTACTAAAACCTGCTTGGCACAGCATATCAGTTTCCAGGTACAATTTGCAAAAAAAAAAGGGGGAAAGTAAAGCAAAGCACAGCAAGCATGCAACAACATTGTTGTGAGCTCAGATGACGTTAAATGAATTAATTCAATTCATTCTCAAATTTAATTGGCAAGATTTAATGGTTCACGTTGAAAGCATGAATAACTATTTTGTTCTGTGAATGACTATAGTTTAGTGACTCGATGTCAGTGTATTTTGCCCAGGGTAAAACTTGCTATTTGAATTATTCACTGCTGGGTGAATGAAATGAACGGGGGTCATGCTCACAGACAGGATGCCAACTGTGGTTATTTGACATGACGGGGCACACTCGATGCTGACAAAGGACAATAGTTAATTTACAATGTGGTACTGGGGCTCAGTTATTCTCCTTAAGATCTTTATAGAAAGCATGGCACTTTTTGTCATGTACTCCACATTAAGATGGATTCAGTGTGCCAAAAAACACTGAAGCATAGCTCACTTTTAAAAATGTTCAGTAGTTTAAAGGCAAAAAAAAAATAATCTACCTTCCTGTCTTGTTTGGCTGAAACATTGCTCCAAAGAAAATGTGTTTAAGAGCAACTTAAAAACAAATGAAGGAACACATCTATATATCACTTGAGCATCTTGTCATGGATGCAGTAGTTGATAACTCTTAGGAACCTCTCCCTGATAGGAAAGGATCTGGAAGCCTCTCACACAATGAGGTCTCAGACTGGGAATAATAGAGCTTTTACCTAAGCTTTTATTTCCAAAGCCGAGAGAGAGAAGATACTGGACAAAGTTTCTGCACTGAAGTATTTACAATGAGCAATCAGAGTAGGACATTTTCCCAGCCTTCTTAAAAACCTGTTGCTTTAATACAAGACATTTGTAATCTGGAAAGACGGGATGCGATTCAGCTTGATCTGACAAATGGGCCACAAAAGTTTACTTATGCATACTAATGATACATTCATCTTCACTTTACACTTCTCGGCTGTGTGCTTATTGCAAACATCTGTGTTGCTGAAATGACTGGCATTACAACTCATTTATATGGTTTAAAACTAGTGATGGACGAAAGCTGAGAGAGAGGGGAGGGGCTGTGAATGGGCTGAATCAATGCCCTGGTGTGTATGGAAATAACTTCCTGGGTAACTTCCAAACCACCAGCATGGCACAAACCTTGTGTGCATGATTATTGCACTGATAATACACCTAGTATTATGAAAAAGGCTAAAGGAAAGGTAACTAAAAGGCAGCTTTGATTTTCCTTCCATGTCACACACTCCCTACCATCCAGTTGAGGGAGAAGCCGCTGTTTCATAGGCCAGCGGCTCCCGGGCCATACGTAGATCACCAGTAAAGCATCTCAATTCTTAATGCCATCCCCAATTAAAGTATTTTCTTGTCTTGTGCAAAAATGGTACACTTTCTCTCAAACTATGGTGTGCTGGAGACTGTGCCTACCACTGAAATTAGCCTGCCTGGATTTGCCTTGTTTTCATCCCTCCTGACACTGGATGATTTGGCCTAAATCCTGCCTGAAACACAGTTCTCACATAGTTAACAGTAATGGGATATTTCTCCTTGTAATGAAGATATTATAGCAATAGGATATTTCTCCTTGGCTCCCAGATCTATCAGGTATTTGCTCTTTGACCAGATGGCACTTCTGCTTTGTAGCTGCACGTGAAGTATTCAATTTCTGCACTCATGCTCGTTAGGCATTTGGCTTCCCCACGACATCCCTGGAGATCCTGGATATGGGTTAGTATACCAAAAAGGCTCTCAAGTGGTCTTAAGAGTCTTTCTGTCCTTGGACATCCAGGTATTATCATTATTTGACTGCCTCTACTTACGCCATGACATTGTGTACTCTTCATAGTCAAGTGGAACATCTCAGAGACCCTCTAGCTAGGCTGATGGACGACTGGGTGTGAGCCATAAACCACTTCATATCTAAGCTCTTTAAACTGGTTTACGGCTGGCTTGGTTGATTGTTTTGGTGTATCTTGGTATTTAGCAGGTCTGTGTATTCATGTCAAGCTAGGAGAAGGAGAGAAGTCAATTTTGAACATGGTGTACGATGCATCTCTCAGTGCCCACATGCTACTCTGGCACAGCATTCACAGTAACATGCACTGAGAATACACACCACAAGCTAAGCAGTACAAAATAATCTCCAAAGGCTTACAAAAGCTTCCCACTCACACAATTCCCTGTCTCAAAAGTCACTGGTCATGAACCCTTCCGCAAGGCACTTCATTTCATCACCTCTTTTCTTAATTGTTGCTAAAACTTCAGTACCAAACTACGGGCCATGTCCACACAAAGGAGCAAGGACTTGAGCACCACAACACCATGCTGCTCGCTGCAGAAGCACCTGCCAGCTGACAGACCTGCTTCATACCCACCTCCTGCTGATGGAGCTCCCCTCTTCTTTGCTGTTTCTCTACAAGCACTGTGTAAATCACTGAGAAACTTGGATAAACTCAGCAAGTACATTTCAAATCCCAAGACCTGCCCAGCTGAGTTTGTGTTTTCACATGTGGGTACTCTGGAGATTGCTTTTGCACATTGCGGGTCAGCTCATAGATGGGAGAGCTGAGTAGCCCACAGAAGCTACTGCAGCAATTTCTTCCCTGCACTTCTGCTCCAGAGGCACTGAAAGCCTTCTCTTGAGCTGGACCTGTGGCCATCTCAATTGCACACTTGCATTTGATATGACTGCATTATACTCACATATAGCATTATTAATGAAAACTACAAGAATTATAGATATAGATGCTTTGTTAGGAAAGGTGAAAAGTGGGAGCTCATTTTGCAGATACTGATTTCAGCAGCCTCAAGCATACCCCCTCAACCTAGGACATCAACTGGCACATGGGGCTCACTGGCTCAGATCTGAGTTACAGTATTTCACTGGCCATTTCCTTGCACACTCTCCTCCCTGGGCATGGGAATGGAAAAGGGAGCATGTTGCTATTGGGGTGGCCATGACACAAAATATAGATGCTGCACTGGTATAGTGGCATAGAGCATTTTATTTCAAAGACAGCACATACTTACAGTCTATTCTGTGTTATCATTTGTGTTACAAGTTCATTGGCTACTAAACTACGATATAATACTATTGGTTACCTGTAACACAAGCATTCAGACATTCAGAAAAATACCAGGTGCAGATACGTTGCTGTTTTCTCTTTCTATTGTTTTGGATTCTGTACTTCTGTTGATACTACACTTCCCTGGGCAAAGCCGATTATTTCTTCTCATGGTCTTTTCTCACGAATAGAAGCTAACCATGTCCAAATTGAGATCTGTGAAGCCTTCAGACTAGCTGTTGGCCTCAACAGGAGCAGCCCATTTCCACACTAGGAATAACATTTCCCACCCTCTGGCTACAGCTCTGGCAAGCATGGGAGCAGCAGGGTGGGTGCCTGACTTTGTGTGCACCACCCCACGGGGAGAGGCAGGGCAACAAGCATCAGCAGGGGGCACAGCAAGGACTGCGGGGCACTTGCCACAGCCACGGCAGGGGCTCTGCTGCCCGTGGGGCCGGCTTCAGCCTGTAGAAAAGGCACATCAGGTGCTCCCTCCAATACTTATTCATCTGCAGGGATGAGGAGGGCAAGGGGGAATATGGGAAGAAACACAAACAGCCGAGTAAGAACGAAGAGCAAAGTAACCAAAACAAATGCAAAGTAAAAAACCCAGCCCACTTCCCTGATTAATTTTGGTCGCTGCATTCAACAAAAAAAGGCTGGATGGCACAGCAAAGCAGAGCATGCCACTGTGCTCGGAGGAACATCTGAATTAAATCCTGTCTTGCTGCCACCTTCTTAGAGAGATGCTCTGCAAACATGGCCCACTTGTAAAACTGCTGAACAAAGGCTGCGCGTCGCAGCACTTATGCAATGGCACAACCGGATGGTGCACAGGGAGAATTCACTCCTCTTTAGCCCTTTCAAAAAGAAGAGTCTGTGCCACTCTGAAGCCTACAATGGAGAAGCTATTAGCTTGAGCTATGCTTTCCAACCCCTGCTATGTTGTTTTCAGGGCTGACTGCTGCAGACTGAAGAATAATTCCTAATTTTTCTTTCTTTCTGTAAACTCTGAACGTTTATTTTGTGTAGACATCTGTCCAATTTCAGGTAATTTCACGTCTGGAATGTCTACATAAGTAGGTGTGTGGGCCTATCAGAAGGAAATATAAACATTGTTGCAGGTATTGCTTCTTAACGCTGAGGGCTTTTCATGGAGAAGATTTGTGCCGTGGCGTGTTATTGACAAAGATTTACTGCATTCGACAGATCTGCATTTTGTTAGTTTGTTACAATTTCTATCAGGAGTGTAATCTGTCATGCACAGAAAATCCCTTTCATGGGGAAAAATGAGAGCTACAGAGCTCTTCACTGCTTTCTTTGTTGTCCTTCTTGTTTCAGGTACATTACCGATGAATAATATCTTACAACAAAAATTGTGGTAATTGAACATCTTAAATATTGGTGATGTAGAGAGCCTCTGGATTGATAAACAGTAATTCAACAGCACCCTCTCGAAGCAGAAGCACACTGAACTATGCCATTCCTTGCTGCTTCCAACTCCTACTGATGCTGATAACTACCTTCAAAGCACAGTTGGATGAAATGTGAAGAAAAAGCTAAAATAGTGCACCTTGCCATCCATGCACACTCAAGTGTCAATCAGCTAAAGGCCACCTGGGAACAGAAAGTCACAGCTATTATCTTCTTTCACAGTCCATACTGCCATTGCTGGGATGGGATCTTTTGAAAACACACATGCAAAGTGCATCCTGTTATTTAACTTTGGGGTTTTTTCCACCAAATTAGAAAGGAACGCTGCCCTTCCCATGCCTGGCTTCATCAGGCCTGTGAGGATAGAGAATCAAACCGGAATAAATTCTTTTCAGAAGTTTGCTGAATTGATGGACAGAGCAAGCTCAGAGCAGGTTACTGCCTGCTTCACTCCAAGCACAATGCACGGGGAGGTGACAGCACCAGGCGCTCACCCCTCTGGCATAGCTACAGCTAGTCATTCCTGGCAGAACTGGCTGGCGCCTCCTTGACTCCAGCTCACAGTTTATCCGTTTGTCGAAAAACCAAGTCCAGCTACAATCACTGCAATAGTACCAGGCACCAGCGTGGGGATTAGATGAGATCTTTTCAAATTTCCAGTGTGCTAGGAAGTTCCTCTAAGTAATAAAGGATTGAATATCTGAGATGTCCTGTTTTATTCAATGGAGAACTCACAGGATGACTGAATTAAAAACACAATACTCTGAGAATTCTTCCTCTTTGGTCCCTGTGTGACATTTACCTATTAACTGAACCATTGCCTACACCACTAAGGGAAAGATCCTGGGCTAAGCAGCAGACTTATACCTGGCTTTGGGCAGCATATTCCTCAGGCAGTCCACGACAGAAGAGTTTGGCTTTAACTGTTAGCAAAGCACTCCGAAACACGCCACTGCACATCCTTATCCCAGCACTGGGATGTCTCTTTGGTTTGGACAAGTGGCCGCCAGGGGTAAGGGCTGCAATTTTGTGTGTCCTATGCCTGCTTCTTTTTTTACTGTGATTACTGTGAAAGTAATCATTGTGCTGTGCTGCTTAATAATAGAGCAGAAAAGCTTGTAGAGGTGCCAAAGCAAAGGTCCTGGGACTGAAGTCATGTGAATGCATGTAACACACACACAAATCTGGCTGTTCCCATCACCCAGATTTGTCGATCCATTTGTCTTTATAGAAGATGAGAGGATTGGGAGAGTAGACTTTTACCTCACTAATGTCTTGATTTAACTTACTTGTCCCCAAGTGTCGCAGGCCCCTTGGACAGCCATCGCCCCCTCCTCCCGCGCATCTGCTTGGAGCATAAATGCCAAAACAAACATGCTGGATACAGAGGCACTTCTCAGACTATTATAGAGCCTATTTTAACAGATGACTTATGTCTATGGAGTAATGTATGTGGGAAACAGAGTTACACTTCACACTTTTAGGAAGCTCAAAAAACTGTGATACTTCTAGGAATACAAATGACATAGGTTTAAATACATTGCAGAATTTCTATTATCACCCTGTTTAGAAAATCCTTGTGCCTGGATTTTGATTCAGCTTTTCTACTAAGTACCATTTAAATGGATAACTGAAAAATATGTTCAATTACCTTCATGAATATGGTTATTTCCTGATATCTGTTGTACAGATGCACATGATTGCAGAGGATTTTGTTTACATAGGCAATGGAAAGTTTGTTGTGTTTCACATACACAGCAAACATTTCAGCAATATTTCAGCTGTAAACACCAGTTGGTGAAGTTGTGCATCACTCACTCAGTATGGTCTTCGGGTGCAATGGTTTTGTTTAAGCACCTACAATCTCTCTTGGGCAAATCTACCAGCTAGATTTCCATTATTTTATATTTAACAGCAAGTGATCAGCTGTAGAAGAGACATTTGCAAGTGTGAAAGCAAATGAAAGTGTGGGGGAGGAAGAAGGAGGGAAAATGACGAGTGCTTTACTGAAGATCTCAGCAAAATATTGTTTGTTACTAGATAGGATTTCTCACAATAAAATTATTCAAAGATAAGGGACACACCAGGGAGGACATGGACAGAGCTGTGATCACAGGAGCAGAGCTCAAAGATGGTATGGATTCAGACTATTCAGAAGTATCACAGCATGGGCTCTTCTAAAGATCATGGTCTATTTTTCAATTGACACCCACACATCAAAATACTGCCTGTATTTGGTGAAATCTAATAATCTTGTTATTGTCACTTGTAACTATTGGAGTCCAGAAGCTGAAATAATATTTGGTTAAAATAAGTGTTGGTTATTTCTATAAAAGTCCTACTCCACTATTGCCAATTTTAGAGCAAAATTTGAGGTCTGTAAGTATGGATGGCTGACACTGAACTCCACTGCACCTTATATGCATAGGTGGAGATCAACTATACTGAAAAGCTACTGAAATGGGAAGGGCAAGTCTCTGGAAAAGCCTGAAAGGGAAAAACCAGCCAGTGATGTTCTCTACTATAAAGGAGGGATGCGACATAAGAAAAAAGTTTGAATGTCACATGGGTTGAGACTTGCAGAAGGTGGGGAAAAGTATTCTCCTAAGGACATATTTTTGGAGCTGCTGTGGGAAATCTCTCTCTGCAGGCAGATCTTGCTGTGGGGGAAGCTCACACCCTGCCGTGAGGGAGGACTGGCCCATTTGGAGCTTAGGATAAACACTTGGCAGGAAAGCAAGCTCCATCAAGGATCTGTATCAGGACTGGGCATGTCAGTCCTGCAAAGATTAACACATATGCTAAGCTTTCTGCACATGAATGTTCCCACTCTAATTCATGGGTGTAAACATATGCGTGTGCATAGAATCAGGACCTCAGTGCCTTTCTTCTCTAGATCACATGGAAGTTTTTCTGACTGTAAACGTGCAGGAAGGGTTTTGAGCAGAGCTAAACAGCTTCTGCTACAGGCCAGAGTGTTTTGAGACCAGCACATAGTCAGAAATACGACTGGTCCATATGGCTTATTGTCACAAGATTCCCTCAACAAAAGTGCCCCTGATAACTAGGAATTCTTTCATTTTTTTAATATAATTTTTTGATTGCTGCAAGACTTGTTTCTCATCTGCTTAAATCTACCTTTATATAATAGAGAACTGCCTTCAACTACACATTAGATTGTGGCATATGGGAACCATGTAAAACTAATCTGAATAATTATTTATTTTATTACAGTTTTGTCCAAATTACTTAAAATTGTTCACACTTTCAAGGGAACTTTTGCTTACATATTCCTTACTGACCCCTAAACTAAGTTCACTAAAGATTTGATCAGATTTATATCACTATCAGTGTTCTTGTCAAGGGAATTCAACACATTTGTGATCAGTGGATCATTACATGTGTTATGGGCTTTTGATTAGTATTCTTCCAATTCTGACAATAACTTGTCTAATCCCATTTTGTTATAGCCCACTTGATCTGCTAATGAGCTGCTGGAACTTGAATTTTGAAGCAAAATTATCAAATCAGATGTGGTCAGAGCAGTCAGTTCTTCAAGCACTGACAGTCTTGATATTCAGACCAAATATTTTTTTGTAGTTCACCAACAACTTTCCTTTATAGAAGGGTAATTTGTGTGCTATCTGACCAATGTGTTGTTTGCAATCATGAGCAGAAAAGATGCTCGATTTATAGCAGGAATTAAGTCTTCTTGGGTCTTAGCTGACAGCCTTAATCAAGAGCATTTGTCCTATGTTGGGAAACTGAGGTCTCCACACCAATTACTGCTGCCCTTTTACAGTCAAGGATGGTGGGGGGAACAACTTTGAGGATTGGATCCTACAGATGATTCGGCTGAATCACGAGTAAATCAAAAGGAGAGATGAAAAGAATTCCTGGGAAAGTATTTATAAACCCATGGGACTGAATGACAAGCATCGGAGATTGCTAACAGAGCTAGTAGAGGGAAGTGCGATACCTTGAGCAGTGATTTTTGAAAAGTTCATGGAGAACAGATGAGGTGCCAGAGGATTTCAGAGCCACAAAATACAGCACTCAATTGAGTTATAAAAAGGGGCATCCAGGAATTTACTAAGCAATTCATTTAACTTCAATAGCAAGTAAACTATGTAAGGAGTCATAAAGGAGCCATTATGAAATCTTAGAGCAACCCAGAATAATAAATAATTGGGTGGGAAAGGGCTTTAAGAGGTCATCTAGTAATCTCATCAAAAATCTTGTAAGAGTCAACATCCAGAAAAATATGGTCCTTAGATATGCACATTTCAGCTGGCCCTTTCTACACATCCGAGGAGAGAATTCAGCCTTTGCTTGGGGAGGGGGAGCATTCCTTAAGCAGAGCACATTTTAAATGAAGGACTTCCTTGCCTTTTCTGCGCAGCTTGGTCTCACTATTGAGTGAAAATCCTCAGAGGTGACAGGAGAAATTACAGCAGCTGGCACAGGAAAGGAAAGCTGTTAAAGTTGATGATCCTCTTTTTCAAATTAATATTCCCTGGACAGAGACCCAAGTAACAGATTATTTGGGGGCGAACTGTGATAACACAAGCAGCTAGTGCTGTGATGGAGGGCTGTGGGGGAAGAGTGTCTGGCAAAGGGAGGTTGTAAAAGAAACCCTCCCCTGCCCAAACTCAGAGCAACAGAGAGGTCAGCCTGCCTTTGGAGAAACAGAAGAGGCTGCAGCCGGCACCGAGGGAAAGAAGAAACCTGGTGCCTCCGAAATTCCCACCTGAGCCAAGGCAGGTGAGAGGAGCTCACATCCATGCCCATCACAGTTTGTCACTCCCTTACCTTCCCTGTTCTAAAAACACTTCTGGGTGGCCAAGCAAGGGGAGCTCTGCCATGGCTGGGGACAAGAACAAAAGTTACTTTTCTTTACATTTTTTTTACGTTCTTTAACCATTAATTGGAAGGGTTTAAAACGTTCCTTTCTGTGGTATTCTGTTTTGAATTCCACCTGTTGATCTTGCTGTGCCTTAAATCACTCCTCCCCTGCTGGGGGAGGACTTCTGAGTCCTTGCCTGGATTTTGGTTAATTAAGGACATTCAGCCTTCTCTGCTCTCAGATAGTTTATTAAGTCTTATCAGAAAAGTTAGAAGTACAGCAGAGGGACGTGCATGCTGACGAGAAATGTGCAGAATGCCCCCGAAATCAAGATAACCCGGCGTTTTTATAGCTAAACAATCCAATCAGTGTTTGAAACGACAGATATTTTCACTTTTCTACCAATATTCAACAAATGTTTTTAAAACGTCCACAGGAACTGCGGAATTTTCTATCCAATCACTTTAAACAATTTTGCTGCATTAAATGGAGTAGTAAGAAGAAGAAGAAGAAGAAGAAGGTTATAGAACAACAACAATCCTCCATTTTGGAGTTTTTGCTTTTTATCTATTTGCTACTTTAACAAACCCAACACCTTTATATTTTCACCCTGTGCTACCTTACATAATATTCTATCATCTAGTTCACACCGCAGTGCGTTCAAATTCTTCCCAGAGAGTTGGCAGCTTTCTCCATGGACGAAGGTCAAAACCAGTGCTGTCCAGGGGGGTAAAACTCCTTAAAACAGGCAGGGAAATATTCCCCGCACTCTGGACTCCCACACCTTTCAACCCATGCTTCAGTGAGCTTTCATGTAGTCACTGCAATGCTAAACAGTAACTCTGGGGTCTCAAGTATTGTACTGAGTTTTGCAGAATAGTTCGGGAGATCCAGGGAAATTCTGGGTGACACATTAGATTAGGGGACTAGGATGGGGCCTCTGGTGCTCAGCCTAAAATGTTAATTGCAGCTTGACCTTGACAGAAGACCACTAACCCTGAAACACCAAAATGCCAGCGTGGTATGAGAGATTTACCTCTGAGGTGAAACCCTGCATCTTTTCTTGTGCTTGCACGTGGCTGCTCACCAAAGCCAACCAGCCAAACGGCCTGAATACTGACTGAAGTAGCAATCTGTGACTGCAAAACTTTTCTAGGATGTTGCCCAGCCAGATACATGTGTATTTTCCCTTAAATGCAAAATGGCACAAGGTCATTTTGAAAGGGTTGAGGAAAAAAAACAGAAGTTTACTTGTCATTAGATGTAGATAGTAATAATCAAAAGCAATAATCAAACCATGTGAGGAAACTGAATACAGACAAACTGCAATGCTAAATGAGAGAGGAGTGCCAATTATGTGCAACAGAGCTCTTATTATATGGCATTCTGATTACCTTAAATTATATTTTTAACAGACATCCATTTTTATTTTTACTTCTAAAACAGGTGAAGTTCTTTTCAAGTATTGACGTCAGCTAGCTTCATCAATTGTTCCTGTAATAGCTCAACTACCACTACAGCCACAAATGCTATGAAAGAGCTAAGTACTCCCTGCACAAAGGGGATTCGGTTTGGGCATTGCCACAGCGCGTATGCGTGGCCTAGTCTTTTACAGAGTAGTAATTGATATTGATTTTGTGTGGCAGAGGTTCCCTCCCTCTATGCACTGGTCTTTATTTAAAAAAAAATAAAAAGTTAAAGACATGATGATCCATCTTGAGAATAAATCTAATCTTTTTTCTTCTTTAGAAAATGCAGTGAATTCAGTACTCATGAGATGTGCTGGACTGACTCCATGGCAGACCTCCAGCACGGTCTGCAGGAGAACAAGTTTCCATGTGGAACTGCCTGCACCTCTTGACCTTGCTTTTGGGGTGATCCTTTGGGGCAACACAGCAGCACCACACGGACTTCTCTTTGGCACAAGGGCCCCCACCACTCAAAGGCCATGCAACAAGAGTACCATGACCCGCTTCAACCTGGATCAGAGGCCACCAGGTCTGGCAGCCATCAGCTGGCAGTGTGGCTGCCAGTTCCATGTCCCAGTCACATCCAACCCCTGCTGCGTCCCGACCTGTACCCCCCATTATTTCCTGTTTGTCTTTCCTTTATGTTTCTGACCCTTATTATTACTAAGTCTGTATCCTTCTCTCTCACAGGAGTCCTGGATTGCACTATTTATTTATCATTGCTCTTATTTTGGTTTTAAAAGACATCCACAACTTGGGAATGGGAGGGAATGGAGTTGGGGGGGGGGATGTGGATGCTACCATGAGTGCCTGGTAACAGTTCAGTGGAAAACTTCAAGCTGTGCCAGGCTAAACAAGGAAGGCCAGGAGAGCTGCAGAGGCCAGTCAAGTCCAAGGAAGCACTTCAACTCCCTGGGGAAGGCAAGGGAAATCTACTGAAAACACTGAAGTGACACTTTTGCTTCCTTCCTGTTTATCACGTGAACCCAACTGGGGTTTTATTCCCAGGTGTGAAGAAGGTTTTCACCAACAGGAGGTTTCACATGGCACCACAGAAGGGCTGGCTCGCCGGACATGCTCAGAGTCCCACATACATGGCAGCAGCGTGGCGTGCTAAGGGCTCGCAGCATCGCGCAGCCCAGCAGCTTCCCAAAGCCATGCAGAGCCACTTCTGACTGTGCACCTGAACCCTTGGATTCATTTACTCCTCCTCTGCACTTCAAGAAGGGTTGCACGTTCACCAAAACATCTTCACTGGCCAGAGATTTCAAGTGTCCTTGGATGCAGTTTTAGTTTAGGTACAGTGTTTGTTTATGACAAGTACCTTTCACGAGCACAAACATACCTGTGTCAGCTAACTGCTGCACCTACACAGAGACTTTAGATGGCAGCTGGCATCTATCCAAGCCTTATGGATGAAAACAAATGGTTTTGAAGGCCCATGGAAATGTGCTCTCCCATAAAATGCCCAGCACCTCTTGCTGCAGCCTGACCTAAAAATAGTACAAGTATAGTTCAGGCTTTTGTCATTCCCACTGCCCATGGGAGCAGGATGTGCAGAGGCAGAGGAACACAGGATATAAAAAGTTCATTCAGGAGTCTGTCTTCTTTACATTCTTAAAGTGACCTCAAACACTGTAAGCTTCCCTTTTAGTTTTGACTGGAAAGTTTGGCTTTTTCCTGACCCTCCACTAGCTGGTGGGAAGCAGCAGACAGAGCCCAGGCCATCACTTTGATGCTGCTTTCCTGTGACTCTGACAGCTCTCCCAGTTCCCGTGGCCACAAATTGGCCATGCCTCCCCATTCCTGCCCAGCACAGCTGAGCATCCCTACAGCATCCATGTCCCAAAATCAGCAGCAGGGCTGCTGCCAGCTGAGACCAACGTAGCCCTTGCCCACCTTTGCCAGAGCAAGACCAGAACAAAATGGACTTCCAGCTGCACCTGGTGGCATCAATATTAATTGTGTTTTACAACAAAGAGTAGGACAAAGTGGACTTATTGATTAACTAAGTTAAGCTTCTCTAAAAAGTCTATAAAGTAAGATTAAACATTTCTTCCTTCTGCTATTTTTTTCTCAATCTAAGATTAAAAGCATTTCTGTCTGAAACCTGAAATCTTCCTGATAACCCTCAAGTTTTAACCCAAGTGGTGGTGTGATTTGGAATGAGACGGTGACCATGTATATAAGATGGAGAAGATACAGAGGTTTCATTTCCTACAAATTAATTCTCTACAAGCTGTGTAAACTTTCCTTCATATAAACAAAGTCTTTACAGACAAAGACGTTAGGGGTTTTTTCCCTTTCAATTATTTAGAGAAAAAATAGAAATGCAATTTTACTGTCTAGGCACTTCAACCCATACCAGAGATCGAGAGCTGCTCTGGTTGCCTTCCACAGTGCACTTCCTCATGCTTCTGACTATGAAACAAATGTAAATAAACTTGCAAAGAAACAACCTCGTGCAGCCGGATATTACTAAGTAGTTTCAAGTTTCTACACTAGATTGACAACAATTCATATTTATCCCCCCCAAATACGAATGCCATGATCTCTCACTACAAAGGGGCAACATACGAGAGACAACACAACTACCATGGCAAAACCATGGTGTTATCTTCACTCCCATCACTTTTCCATGCCCTTACTTCAGGGAGGCTCCTAAATTCAGCTCTAAAAATGCATTAAACAGTCATTATGCAAAAGAGGGAGTAATCCACATAATAATCCACCAGATTTAGTGGCTCAAGTGGGTTTTGTGTATTTGCTCTCAGCCTGTCCCAGCTGGACATAGAGGTAATGGACAGGAGCTGCCAATTTGCTTTGCCCTCACTCTTGCACCTTGGATCCTCTGTGAGGAAAGGGGAGTTGTCCCTCCTCAGAGAGCTCAGGGCTCCCACAATTTGGAGGAGAGTGACAGAGAACGGAGATGATTCAACACCCTGAGGGCTTGGCATACTCCTGGAAGAAGCAGGGAGCACCCTGAAGCCTCAGTGGTGATGGAGAGATGGTGGCTTTCCTGAGGACACAGAAGTGGGCTAGAGGCTGTAATGCAGGAGGCACCAGACTCAGAAACAAGACAGGGGAAGGACCTACCCTCCAAGGACACGAATAGAGTCTTATTTTAACCTG
Organism: Gymnorhina tibicen; assembly: GCA_013399875.1. NCBI lineage: Eukaryota > Metazoa > Chordata > Aves > Passeriformes > Artamidae > Gymnorhina > Gymnorhina tibicen. Next base: position 237,558 of record VXAZ01002138.1, read on the forward strand.
AGAGTTTTTCTTCTTCAAAAAGTCACACCGGTAGAGCTTGTTTTCTGAGAAAACATGGGGCACGGAGTCCCTGGGAGACTCCTCATGTGTGCACTTTCAGGAAACGCTGCAGGTCTACCAGAGAGCTTGACTCACAGGCACATTAGATGTGGTTTTGCCAAACAGACAAACAAGTCATTGTGGACAAATATAAAGTACCATCAGAAAACAGCAGCATCGTCCTTTAAAAATATTCCAGAGCACTTAATTCCCTCTCATATTCAAGTGTCCAGAAGACCAATTAGAAATGCTATTTGCTGTTATTTGTTTTCCTTCATGGTATTAATCTATACTAGTACATTGCATATAATTTAAGAGGAAGAGTGTTTTCATACATCCGAAAAATGTTTTTGTTTCATTAATGCCCCATGTCTAAAAATAAACCCAGCAGATTTAAAATGAATGCTTGTGATATTTGCCTACCCTCAAAAAAAAAAATCTCCATGCCTGAGGACACGATCTCCTAGAGAAACAAGGGACACCTCCTCTAAATGAAGCTGTTTGGAAAATGAAGCAGAAGAAAAGAGTCACTTGTGCTCACGGTTCCTCCTGTGGGTTTAATCTCCACCTCCAGGCATTTTGCACAACCGTGTGGGGAGCATTCATGCTGTGTTGCCCAGGGCTGAGCACTTGGGCTCAGGCGCCGGGAGCAGCGGTGCTGCCGGGCTGCCGAGAGCCCCAGCTTTGCCTGCAGTACCTGCAAGCAAAGGTCGCTGGGAGTAGTGACTGCCTTGCTCTGGCTCATTCTGGAGTACTTGGGGATTAATTCTGGAGGGCAAAATTTCAGAGCAGCAACTTCTAGAGGAGCTAGTTTGCATCAAAGATAAAATAATCAGGGAATATGTTGTCACTACAACCATCTGTACTTCAATCAAACAACCTCATTGGCCAGTACAACTGTTAACTTATTCTCCATCTGTTTATGAGGGGTTCTCGGTCACACATAAGAGGCTCACGTGAAGGCAGGGCTGCACCTCCTTCTGTGTCTCTGCTCTCTCCAACCACTGCTTCTCAGGACAGATACAATCTGCAGCTGAGATAACAGTCCCAAACTCTACTTTTTTTTTTTTTTTTTCTTCCTTATCTCTCCCCAGTGACTGTAATACCTGTTCTGACAGTACCAGTGGTCTGACTTTCCAGCTTTGACTGCTGGAAAAAAAAAAAAACCCAGCAGTGAGAACAGATGCCTTAATTCTGCTGGTCCTTAACTTAATAAAGCCAAATATGTAACAGAATCTGATTTTTCCCTGTCTTTATTAGGTACTTTTTCATTTGGGCTCCATTGTCCAACCTGATTTGTTACTACAAGATAAAGCAATTACATGCTCAAACATGATTCACTGTAAAACTCCAGCCTGTGAAACCACAGCCCAGCCACAGAGCTGTGCTGGCGATACTATGGCCAACAAACACACATGTGTTATGTGTGACACTTGAGGAGAGCAGTGACCATGGGCCTGTGCTATCCCCCTCTTCTGCTGCTCCCCAGATCTCCCTGAAGTGGCACAGAACCCAAACTGGGGAGAGACCACCACGGGGTCTGCCACAGAGGGCAGGGAGGCAGCCAGTGGCATGGGGCCAAATGCAATCCAGACCAAAGGGGAGCCACAGGCAAGAAAAGGAAGAGCATGAGGAAAGCAGGTGAATAAAAGGAAAGAAAACTCTTTCAAGAGTTGCGGAGAGCTTTTGCCAGACAAAGGGAGAAGCCAGGCAACTGCATAGCTGCTCTCTAAGTCACTGCTCAGGTGTACTACATGGTCCTGGCTTGCTGGGGTGCAACATCTGGCTGGCCCCTTAGCCAGCCCAGCAGGCCCAGGCTGTTTCTGAGTGGGGTGGAGGCCAACAGGCCTCCTTGGGACCCCAGTGTCCTGCAGGAGCCCTAGCTGGCAGCCCTGCCTGCAGGTGCTTACATCACAGACAGCATCCTGCCAGCCACCAGCTCCTCACCCCCAGCACCAAGGCCAGCCAGGAGGAAAGGCTGCCACTGGCCACTTGCCAGCACATCTTGCATTGCCTTAAACACTCTGTTCTGACTACAATGTCCTGTTTGCTATGAAACAAATCTACTGGAGGAAATGAACAGGATTTTGCTTTTAAAAGTATTCTGTCAGGTACATTAACAGTTCTACCATACGTGTTACTCAGCTCTTCAGAGAGTGCTCGGGTTTCATTTCTGCTGTAATTTTATCAGCATCTTGTTTCAAGCCTCTCCTTGGTTTCCTGCTACTTAATTTATTTTCCTTTGCAGTCATATATTGAGCCATCTATAGTGCTCTGCTGGCTGCCAAACCTCTGGAAACACATCACACCAAAGTGTTACAGTGAGTCACCTATGGCTCTTGTTTGCAGTTTTTACTCATGTAGCAAATACTAACTCTGTGTTTAGGACCTATTACTCCAGTGATTGCTCTTTTTCAGCTTAGCAGTTGCTGAGCACAGATAGTAAAAATGAAGACTTCTGTGGCAGAATAGCAGTCATTTGTCAGGTTTTAACAAAATCTCTGACATGGAGGTGGCTCACAGAAAGCAAAGAACTATTGTCTAGTTATTAGTACAATAATAAAGGTGAACATAAACCCAGCTGACATCCTGGAAGCAGCAAGTCATTAAGGGGGTGCTGCAGCAAGCCGGATCAGGTCATCTCCCCCAGTATCAGTGCTGAGTGAATGCCATTCACCCTATTTATCAGTGACATTACTTATTCTGTGTTATTTATTGGTGGAATATGTGAATTTGACAGCTATCTGTGAATGACAAGAAGCTAGCAGGTATATCAAGTATCAGGCACCATACATCCTACATGCAGATGATTTGAATAACTTGGAGGGTTATAAGAACAATGAGCCATGAACTTCAATGGGAGGAGGGGAAAAAGGCAGATGCCAGACTATAGCTGGGGCAGACACTGGCAGAGGACGGATTAAGTCAGGCTCACTTGTATGGAGCAGGACTGGAAGGAGGAGGTTGGCCACCCATGAGTGCTGTCACACTCTCGCAGATCACTAACTTCAAGAGGCTGCTTCTTCACTGAAGCTGGGGGGTATGCAAAGTCAAGGAAAACGGAATTTCACAGCTTTAGGGAAGAGGTAGTGCAGCCCAGAGCCACGTAGCCTGGCTAGTGCTGCTGCTGCCCCCAGGGAGGAAGGGGAGGTATATTTTGGGAAGGTCTGTTATCTTCCCTTACCCATAGCCACTGCTACATGTGCCCTGATCCCATCTCACAAGGCAGCTGCTACTCTGGCTCTGGGAAACACTAGCACTGGCAAAGTGGGCAGTCAAGCTATTGCTCTTTAGCTTGGGCATTTCTCTGTATTTACCAGTGTGTAGAAGCAGGCAGAAACACACTCCTAAGAGTAATTATTGATCCAACAGGCTCATTACAGTTGCCTTTACTCCCCCTGCAGTGATTACGAGCAGCTAGAGTGTTTTAAACAGCAGGTTTGTGTCTACATGCCTGCTAAGTGACATTTAAATGAGTTAACTAGTACCTGTGAGGAGATGCGTTTTTCAGGGATAGCAGGGTTTTTTCCCCCTGTTTGGCACAGAAAAAGGGAGCAGGCAGAGAGCTTCCCTCCACCATGGGTGGGCTAGGAAAACTACTTGTCTCTGTGGTAGACTCCCTGCACCTCACTTTTCTTCCCACCTCCAGCCTCAGCACACTATCTGTGTGAAAGTCCATACACAACAGGAAGGGCTGCAAGGGGAAGGGAAAGCATTTTGTTTGCTTCGAGACTTGAAACAGCTTTTTCTGGGATAATGCCAGGATCCCTGGAGGATGAACTCCTGTCACTGAACTCCAAAAATTCAGAACAACTTTAAGATAGCTTAAGTTTGGGGGCCAAAACTGCCTACCCCAAAAATCAATATTCAACCTTGAAAATACACACCTAAAAGGATCTTGGCTTAAGCTGGGGTTTCTGTCACAAGTAGATCACAAGCACCCTCTGTTTAAATGCTTTGAGAGTACTGGGTGTTGCAACTGAAAGAAAAAAGGCTCCCAGGAGCCAGAAATGTGACACAAAAACAGCCATCTTACAGAAACTGGGGAGAAATATTAAAAGTTAACTGCTCCAGGGAGCCAGCAGATGTTAAATAGAGTAATTTACCCTGAAATGGGAGAGCCCTGTCATCAGAGGACTCCTGTCCCATGAGGAAGGGACAGATATTGGCCTGATGAGGCGTCTGAGAAAATGCTTTTCATCAGGAGACAACGCACGAGAATTAAAGAACAGTTGACAATATCACTCAGGAAAGAAGGTCATCTATAACTGGACTCACAACTGCTTACAGGGAAAAATGACTTCATAGGAAAGACATAAATGTGGTCTCAGTTGAAATTGATGCAAGAGGTCCAACCCTGAGGTTTTATAAAGGATGTGAACCCAAATAATAAGCAAGGAAAGAAGGTATATCTACAGGAATGACCCTTGGGGCCTGAGGAAGGAGGGTGAATAGCACTGGCAGGTTGGCGGCTGGAACCAGGAGCCACTGCTGCCTCCACACAGCCCTGCCCACAGCGCAGGCATGCACAGCCCCCCACTGCCAGTCAGCTGGTGCTGCAAAAAGCTATTGCTGCAACTCAGCCCCGTCCACAAGATGGGATTCACCCCCTGCATTAACCTGTGCCATGGCAGGGACCACGGGGAAGGCGGGTGGGAAAACTCCCGGGGGTCTGTTCTGAAAGGCGTGTGGGAAAACATCTGGGAACAGACCCTCTGTGGGTTCTTGAGGGCGAATTCATAGTAACAAAAGATCTCAAGAGGATCTTGTGGAAAAAAATAAAGAGCCCTTCCCCCCTCAAATCTGGTAGTTTCCAGATGGGAAACTAAAATGAAACTTTTTTTGAAATGTTCAGAAACCTTTTGAACCTCATTAGTTTTCATTTCATATGGCTCTGCACAAAGCAGTTTATAAACCTGCAGCTCTTTTAGATGAAATGATGTAACGTTCAGATTATATCGATCGGAGTGGGGAGGGGAGCAGTCGTCTCAGTAATATTTTAACAAAAGAAGTCATTTTATGCAGTCTTTACAATGCTTTCTTATTTCAGGGGTCATGGGAGCTGCATAACACCAGGTCTTCACAGTCTCAGAAACCAAATTACTTAATTTTGAGGAAACAATACCTGCATGCAATTAAGCTCTTAACTTTACTCATGTGAGTAGTTTGAATTAGTGCATGGAGAATACTTCCAGGCTTTCAACTGCACATGTGTAAGTTTTGGCAGGGCTTGGTTTTTAACCATGTTAATCTTGAAGCCTTGCTTTCTTTTTTTCAGCAGCAAACCTAGAAAAACTCCATATATGCTATCAACTTGGAAAATCCTGTAAAATCAATTTTGGAGACTTCAAGGAAATCAAAGGAAATGTGATAAAATTAAAATGCTCCCACTTAAATAAAATTTTATTTCCCTTCCAGTAACATACAATATTTAACTAAGAGTTTTAATACATTCAGTAAAATATGAGCATATTATTAACCTCCTCAGAACGACACGATTTACTGTAAAGTCATTACCATTCTGTTCGCTCATGTCTGGCCTCTTTGTTTCAAGTCTGTTTTCCCAGCTTACAGTATCAGGTCAACAGACTCTAACATAAATGAGTAATGTGTCTGGAATTTTTCCTTGCAACACCAAACCTCAGACCAAGCTCAGGCAGAAGGGCCATGCTGTGAATAGGATGGGAAGCAGCTTCAGCTGCACCTCTTCTCTCCATTCTCCATCCTGTACCACTTTCCCTTGCAAGAGTCTCCTACCTGGGCTGCTGTCTGTCCCTGACTTCATTTCCTTCTCTCACAGCTCTCAGAGACAGCATCTGGACTTTTGGAAGTCCAAACCCACCCTTTCTCAGGGTCTAGTAGACAAAAAAACAGTGCTGTGCTTCCCACAGCTTGTGTTCAAAAGCTGCAACAGTGACCTCGGGAGTCCAGAGGCAAACTTGTTTCTGCAAGGTGGGACAGTCAGAGGGCATCTACTCAGCTAATTATTTGTGGTCATTTCTGAGGTGCTGCCCACAGTTAACTCAGTGAAGTGAGGGTGTGTCCTGCTTCTTGCTGTCTGTCCCCACAGTCAGCAGGGCTTTATTAACAGTGCTGAAGGTGTCAGCACAGGAGAAGGATGTCAGTCTTTCCTCAGCACTTTAAACTTCTATAGGCTTCGGGTCTGGGGGAAGCAAGATGTCCTTCTGAAACATTCCGTCAGTAAATCTAGTGTTTTATACAGATATTAGCAAATAAAAACCAAGTTGTGTGAAAAATGTCAGTTCTATTTTTGCCAACTAAAATATGACAGGAAATTGTATGCTTAACATATGTGGAGAACTGCAAAACTGAACCACAGATATGTAACCGCTATTATTGAGAATGGTAAACACAGTTGCAGAGGTGAAATGGATTATGCTGCTGGATGTTTCCTTTAATATGAATTCCAGCTACAGACTTGCTTTGCATATGAAGGTTAATAGGAGATCCTTCCAACAACTTAAGGAAACAGAATTGAATTCTGACAAAATAGTCATGTATTTATCCAGTGCCTTAATATACTGATGGGAAAACATATGTATTACGGTACACAAACTAAGCAAATTGTTTCTGAATACACTAATTTCAGAAATGCACCAACAGCTCTGATAGGAAGGACTTGAATATGAATGTCATACAAACCAAAAAAGAAAAGAAAAATCAATCTGAGCTGCTAAGCCACAAGCTGTTTTGAATGGTATCCAGAATCCAGATGAACCACAGCCTGTCACACCCCAGATCTGAATCATAAGTGCAGGTCTCCTCCGGGATGCTCTGGAAAACCCCATGCAGAAATCACAGCTTCACCCAGGTTTGAGCCAGTGGAGCGCTCTGCAAAGTGCGCCTGGATGCTGCTGCACCGGGAAGGTGGGACACAGGTGACCCTGAGAGTATGGGCCTGGCCCCCCCTGCCAGCAGGGTAACAGGGTAACCACACAAGCCAACAGTCTGAAAAACACTGTTGCCAATATCGTTATTTATCAGAAGAGAAGGGTGTTGGAAATCATCTGTTCTTTGAAAGCACTATTTTCCTAAAGAAACACCCAACTTCTTTCCACAGCTCTGAGGCTCAGGGCTAAATATTTTCCATACTAACTTCTCCCCCAACAAATGGTGTAGTTACTCCAGCAGCTAAACCTCCCCTTTCTAGTCACTAGTACAGCCAATGTCAAGAGAGAGTTACTGTGTGGAACAAATCAGACACCTGAGAGAGGCAAGCCACTTAACCCTTCAACTGTCTCTTTTAAATGAGGTGGAACAAACTAGAAGCAAATACTATTTACACCTATCAGTTCAATCAACCTAATGTTCCAAATGTAGGAGTCCCACTCTTAGATCCTCTGCCAAAAAGGCACAGTATGACATAGACCAGAGATTAATTTTTTTAAGACCTTCAATTTTCTATGCAAAGGAACACTTCAATTTTTAGGAAAAACAGTGTTTCAGGCAGCATCCTTAAGGGGGAATGGAGACGACATATGCCAAAAGTAATCTATGAGGATCTGTCCTCCAAATTCTTACTGTCGTATCCATCACACAGGGAGGGAGAAATGCTGAGTGCTGATGGTGCACAGGCAATAACCACGAGCAGGAGTTGGCTGCTTCTCACAGACAGCCCTGAGTCTTTGCTCTTTTGGCATTAAACTCATATTCAAAGTGACGATACCACGAAAGAACTTACCAGGGAGAAATCAGAGCACACAGCAACCCAGACAGCCCCCAGCCCAAGATGTTGCCAAACCCGTGGGTAATCATGTGTGACAAGGACCCTCTCCCCAAACACATCCTGGGGAAGGCTCCCAACATAAAGTTCAGGGCTACTAATCTAATTTCTTTTCAGCCTGGTAATTTGTGACTCACAGACAGGTATCTATTTTTAGGGATGGCTTCAGCAAGCTCCAAATGGAAGCACAACAGACTGTGGCCTCCAGCCACTTTAACAGCCCAACTCCTGACGCGAGTCCGGAAGCTTTGGCCAGTGCAACTCAGGCACAAACTATAACTGTTCAGTATTGTAATTACGAGTTTTAACCTGTGGGTCCCCCATCACACAGGTTTATTTTGAATTATAGAAGAAATGCCTTGGTTTTGCACTATTTTTCTTCTCCCTGCCTGCTCAAACACAAGTTGGAAGCCTTTCCCAAACCACTCCGTCACCGTGTCTTCCAGCACGAACTGTCTGATATGCTCTGAGTCAGCTACATCCGAGGAGCCACAGCTGGCCTGGAGCTAAGCCAAAGACTTTTCTCTTCAGTTTTGTTGCACAATGTGATCTAAACACCCGGTCCCATCTAATTTGTTTCCTTCTGGGGTTTAAGGAAACTGTCTTTCACTTTGAGAGGTCTCAGGTTAGGGAAACATCGCAAGGTCAGTGTCCAAAACCAATTCAGACAGCAATACAAATAAACATCGATTGGAAAAAGAGACACAGTCAGGAAAAAAAAAAAAACAACAAACTTTTGTGACTAGACTATCGCTTTCATCAGCATCATGCTCTGGAATTTAAGTTTCATCTGTTTCTATGAAAAATAGGAACGAAGCAATGTATAACCAAGGAATGAATTCTTACTTGACTGTGTGTCCTGGCTTTGGCTGGGGTTAAACCACAACACTGTGTAACCTTTTCCTTCTTGTGAATTTGTCAAGATAGTCTTTTAGTAAAATTGGGTTAAAACAAATATTTTTTTGGAATGACACTGAATCACTAAAATTCTTTAAGGTGAAGATTGCCAAGATGTTTGGAAGTCAGCTGTGGCAGAGACTGCATCAAGAAGCAGCCCGATATACATTTTTTCACGATCTTTATTTTTACTTCATCCTCACAGACAACATATCTTTGTAAAAGCCAGCATATTTCACTAATTTCTTTTTTACAACTTTAAAAAGCTGTAGTGTGATCTAAAAATGAAATTTGATTATCCAGTGACACAGAATTTTGAAAATAAATCATCTCTACTCAAGAGATAATGAAATATTAAGATGCTAAATTAATTTTCTTTTTGGCTCAAATTTTGAGGCAAAAGGATTTTTTTAAAGCATGCATGTATACTTTTCTAGTATTCTATCCATATTCTAGCAATTATTTGCATTTTGGCTGGCAACATATAAATTATTTTTAGTTGCAAATTATATTAGAAAGAGGGAATCTATGATGTGATTCTGATAAAGGAACAAAAACTGTACATTGTTTTAAATGGGTTCTGTGCTTGCAAACATCCCTGAATTGACACCCAAATATGGGGTAGAAAACAAACGAAATGTCCGGCTGTGCCACACACATCCACTAAGGGATAAGTGCACCTCTCCCAACGGGCAGAAACTCATGTCCACCTGAAAAAACAGGCAAAGAAATACCAGCTTGCTGCCATCACACCTTGTAGCCCGAACACAAGCAAAAGCCAGAGGAGTATGCAAGACTGTGCTGCACAACATCAGTGTTTCTCAAGATTTTCAGGAGTCTCCTGACTCCTTGGGTCTTGCCCAGTCCACAGCTGCCCCATGCCTTGGTGGGGAGAGCTGATTATGGACTCGCACTCAGGGACCCAGGGCGCTGCCCACCAAAGGCACTGTGCACACTGTCCCTGGGCAGCATCCCAGGACATGGGGCAGCTCCTCTCTGCTCCACTATAGATGATCACCACTATAAATGATCACCATCTAAATTACCTCTTTGGTGTATTTCATGCCCCTTTTCAAGATGCCCTTTGGAAATTGCTAATCAATGGGCAGATTTTTTTCCCTAAATTGGCGTCAGTGGTGTGAGGAGGATGGCTCTACCAAGAAGAGGTGCTCTGATGGCACTGAGCTCAACTAGCACCCTCTGTAAAGCCCTTCTGATGCAAGATGAAGGGCACCACTGGAGTGCACCTTCCTCACTTTGAACAACCTCGTGATGACCCCTGTGAACCTGGTGGGAGAAACCATGACTTTATCAAGGTTTCAGACCACCTTTTGTCATAAGCCAGGTGGCAGCCCAGGCTGGTACAACACAGAGGCTTCCTGCCTGTCCTGTTCTTCCTCTGCTACCTGAATTGGAAGCTCTCGTGTTGGCTGCCCTCAGAGAAGCAGGCACGATCCTCTTTCTCCAAGATTACAACTACACCCCAACTTCCACCCAACATAAATCTCCCACTGGTGACCAGAGAGCTAAGAAGTGCTAACAGAAATCGTCTTACCAGCAGTTTCAAAATCCAGCAGATTCCACACCAGGGTGGAGAACTAGTTTCAGTCTGACTGGTCCTCTTATTTATTTGTTTAAAGGCTACCCCAGCAGTGAGCAGGGAAGAATTCCATTCCCATGTAGGAGCATGCTGCCAAGTTCCTCTGACTTGCAGCAAGGCTCACCAACATTTCCTGGTTCCCTCCATCCTGAAATGCTAGCAAGAAGCCTATTCTATACCTCACAGAAAACAGCAAGATCTTTCATATCACTAAGGAATAATTTAACTATGGGAAATAAATTTACCTTTTCATTGAAAATTCTACTTTGAGTATAGCCAACTGAATGTATTTCCACATAAACTGGTGATAAGTGGAGAGGAGGAACCTGCAAGGAGAAGTGCCAATTTGCCTGTGCCAGAATCAAAGCAGTTGCTATCTGCAGGCATTAGGGCAGCAGCATGCGCAGAAGCACATTGTTCAAATGGAGTTCCTATTGCAAAAATAAAAGCTTGCACATGGTGAAAATGAGGTATAAAATCTTACATTCTCTTCCTCATTAGCACAGTGGGACAGTAATATCAGAGGTGTTAACTGGCAGGTGTGTTCGTAGAGAATCGCTCGCTCCTGTTGTATGGTGTAGCAGAGAACAGAAATCAAGTCTAAAAGTGAACATGCACCAGGTCTCTTTTCACGCAGGCTGGGCCCTATGGCCATAATGTATTACTGTGGATAATACCTGTTGTTCAATAGCACTGTATAACCTTTTTTCATGGATTTTAACTCTTGCAGAGGTACAACATGATTTCTAGAGGTCAAGTTCTCAGAATAAGAGGCAGGGCTGAGAAGCAGCATGTTCAGTGCAGGCTGCAGCAGTGAGCACCCACATGCAGCAGCCCTGGCTCATTCTCCTAGGGCTCCCTAACATGCTGTCTTGGGGTGACAGAATTGTTTCCCTGAATTTGGCCTAAACCGTCACACATGCTAACATCACCAGGCTGCACTGGGGATGCGTGGGTGCTGCCAGACCTTTCCACCCCAACAGCAGAAATAAGGTGAGACACAGTTTTTAGGAGGCTCCTGGAGACATCTCCAGCATTCAGGTGTTTAAAATCTTAGCTTGTAAAGGCTCCAACAGATCTAGGAGCATCTGCTGCAATCAATGACCACAGTGATCTCATTGCTCTCAATCTGTCCCAGGGGTTGACCCATTTGTTTCTCTCTGGATGAATAACTTTTCAGACAGCTCATCTAACACAAACTCATCTTGTCTATGCATACAAGTCTAGCATTGACCAATTTATAAAAATAGCAAGAAATTAACAAGTCCAGCGATGAGCCTTAGAAATAATTGACTATACAGACTGTGGCTTTTCCTCTGTCACCCATTTGTGGCTAAGTAAACACCAACTTTGTAGATGCTGCTATGCCCAGGCTCATTTCAAACTATTTTCCTTACAATAAAACCCTTTTCATTCTTTGTTCCTTTCTTAAAATATTTTTTTTTTCTGTACACAGGAAATAAGCTACAATATTCTTTGAATGAATCAAAGGATATTGTTCCTATAATCTATGTGTGCTCACCATGCAGGGGATGGAGTGCTTCACCTAAGAGCCCTTTCGTTGTTAGGATTTTTTTTGTTGTTGTTGCAGATCTGGGCCATGAACCAGGTCTTAAGACAGCTTAAAGGAAATTGTTGCCAAACTGGCAAGTCCTTACACCGGTACTACAACAGAATCTGATTCCAAAGTTTTAAAGAAAATTTATGTATACAGGAGACACTGCCCTGGATTTCTACATGCCAGGACTGGACTGATTTGCTGCAGCAGGATGCTGTCACCCACTGTCAGCCAGCTCCTGCCCTGGCTGAGATCGGTTACTGCTCTCAACAGGAACTGAACTGGACTCTTCACTCTCTCCATCACGTTTTGGCTGAATGAAGAATGTTTTCAATCAGGGTGGGATGGGAAAAATTAAGAGCCTTTTAGGAATGGCATATCCTGAATTTCCAGAAGCTGTCTAGGTCAGCCCAGAGTCTAGCCAGCCGGTGCACTCATCCCCAGTATTTACACTGACAGTGGAAACACGCCTGGAACAGCTGCAAACAATTACATCTCTGACCCTTTCACGGTGAGGCCCTGTAATGCAGGATACTGCAATTCACACTGCACTTTGCAGCACCTACTGTTCACTTCCCTAGGAAAACATCCACACTAAACTTATTTCATTATGGCTAATTGGCACCCAATTGAATTCTTTTAAAAGGTGTGCTTTGCAATATCTGTCATCTGAAAGCTTCCCTTACCATGAGGAAACATTTGTCTTCTCTGTGGGTTGAAAGTAAAGGCTTTCTGCTTCCACATTGTATGTGTATACTAGAGAGTGTCAGAGTAGAGTAAAACAAGGGTTCAAAACTGTAGTGTGCTCTGCTATTGACCAAGCTGTGAGTACCAGCTCCAAGGCCTCCCACCCATATCCATAATTTTTTTTCCACCACTCCCATCCATCCAAAAGCATCCCCTAAGCCAGTGTCCATTTCCACTACAGCATTTGTCCAAACCAAAACTCCAACCTCAAGTCATACCCACACTGTGTCCTCTGCCTCCTCCCTTATTCCTGCCTCAGCTCTGCTCCCACAAAACCTAGACCCTGTGTTACCAGCCCAAAGTCCCTCACTTGATCTCAGCACAGCCTGGCTTTCAATGCCAAGACTTGCTCCTGCCCTGGGCTAGGAAGGTCACACCTTGCCATGGTGCTCACAAGTGGAGTTTCAGGTAGCAACAATCACTTCTCACAACCACACTACCCTGAAAAAAGCCACTGCACATCACATCATTTACACATCTCTGAAGTAAAACCCACCAAGAGCCAGGCCTGGCATCCACCTGTGATCTCTACCTCCCTCCTCTACTACTTCACCTCTGCAAGGCAAGGAAAGTATTGTCTTGAATTCACTCAGCATGAGTAGATCCTGGACTGACATGGAAAGAATTGCTATAATCCTTTAAAATAATCCTGGCACAGGGAGTGTACAAAAAGGTGGTTTAGGAACAGAAACATTAAGAGGAAAACAGAAACCAGCAACCCGGCTGGTGTGACAGAAGGCATCAAATGCCAAGTCTCTCCATATTTACAGACTCATGCAGTTTATGGGCTTAACCAAATGCTTCAGTGAGAGGAAAAAAAGAATAAATAATGGAGTCATCAATCTATAGTCCTTGAGACTAATGGAAAGAATGACTGGAGCACAACAGTCAAGCCACACTGTAGTCTCTTTGGCCTTATTTTAGGATCTTTGCTTCCTTCTCTCAGATACAGACTTTTTAAGTAACATTGTAGATCAAACTCTCTCACACAAAGAAAGCCTGAAATGCGAGCAGATAAATATACAAGGAGTTGAACAGTACAACAGCCCTGGACTTTGGCTGAGCCAGCAATCGGGCAGCCTACATTTTGCTGTGTTCCTTGACGGGCTGCGAACAGACACTCATACAAATCTTATTCTTTGTCCTTCCTGATACAGGCTTGAGTAGTGAAAACAGAAATAGCATATAAAACAACTCTAGCTATTCTGATGGCTGAATTGAAAAGTTTTCCTCCAAGGAATTTAATAATTGAGAAAGCAGATTAGAAAAAGGTGGCAAGAAATACGACTGTAATCTCTCTGAGACTAGAAAATTTATTCCATTGACTAATAAGCAACAGGAAGAAACTTTACATTTCCATTTATTCTTGCATTCCAGTTATATAGTTAAAAGAGAAGTTATTAAGAGGGTTTTTCATTTGCGGACTCAATGGAGAAGACAGAAAACAGAAGAATGTAGAGTTTGAACATGAGGATAAAATACAGACAGTGCTCAGGAAAAGATGCCAGCTTGCAAATGGCAGAAGGAGAGCCCAAGATCACAGATCACTGTCCTCTACCACCTGATGGGAGTCTGCTGTAAATTGTTATTCCCCTTTGAGGACACTGTTTGTGAAGTTACCAGCAGACCTGCATGGCTGGTGAAACAGCAGTGAGCAAGAGAGCTGTGTAACACTCAGGTCACACCTGCTGGAGTCACCCTTTCAGCCTTAAGTTTTCTGAACTGTCCCCCTGAGTCTTTGCAAGGACCTGGACCACTGCTCAAAATTATCCAAGTTATGCAAATCTCCTCTTAAAACAACACACATCTTACCAGAATATCCCTCTAACAACAAGTAGTAAGTGCCCCGGAAAAGCAGTTCATTCTGGTACTAAAGTAGCAAAATACAAAACCACAAAATCCAACAAAAACACTTGTTTAACTGAGGAAAAATACTGTAATGAGAGCTTGGGAGTCTGAGTCGCACTCAGGGCTCATTGGAACTACAGCTGCTCCCAGTGACTTATCCACCACCAAACTCCAGCGGAAAGAGTGTGAAGCTCACAGTAGTGGGTCAGCAGTGTACAGTGTGACAGAGGTGGAGTGGTGGACTGGATCCTTCGAGCCCAGCTTGTGTGTTCAGTGTGAATTTCTCACACTAACTACATGGCACACTTTCCCTGAGCCTGCCAGGAGCAGGGGAAAGAGGAAAAAGCTAGCCTGTGATTCTTTTTAAAAAGGAGTTGTATTAATTTCATGCAATAGTTTGAAAAGAATAAATGTTAGAGTTTCACATGTCTGCAAAGTGAAAGCTGGTTTCCAGACTGCCTGTTTGAATCAAAACACATCTCTAGTTTTGGTATTAGTGGAAAGAACAACTGATCTGTCACTCAGTAGATTACTGTAGTGTTTTACTATTGATAGTGGGATTTTACATGCCAGTGCTGGACTGTTCAGGACCTGCTGCTCATGAGGTTTGGGCTTTTGAATGCATTAAGAGGGAGACTGCTGAGTCCTGATCATTTCCAGCCTTTACTTGCCAAAATAAATGGCAGCAAGATCAATATTGCTTGGCTTGACACTCATAAGCTGTGTTCAGGCTGTATTTGCTGTTTGGGCTTTGCACTGAGGATAGAAAAATACAAACAGGTAGAAGAAAAGAGACAACAGCCTTTCAAGGCACCACAAGCCAGGAGGCAAGACAGATGAGACTGTCAGTATCTTGGACAACAGGTTTGGACTTTAAAACTTTTTTGACTGCTTGCAGAAATGCTCGGGGTGGGGGTGGAAATTCAATACAGAAAATTGAAAGATGCTTCTGTCAGGCAGGAAGAGTCAGGTTCACAGCTAAGGGAGGAAAAAACTTGTCCAGGCAGCAGCTATGCAGAGAAGGGCCTGGAGGTGGATGGGTCACTAGGGAAACCAGGAGTCAGTTGCACCACGCTGTTGCAGAGTCAAAGACAGCACTGGCACAAATAGACAGAGCTAGAAGCCTCCACTGCTCATGAAGTCACACATCCAGTGCACATAGCCCTGCTCCCAGGTCCCATCTTCCTCATGCCTCTTTCCAGGGCTGGGCACTGCACCTGACAAAATATGAGAACGACTGAAAAGAATAGGGAACAAGAAAAATGTTAGTACTGTTTTCTGGCCTTTCAACCAAGGAAAAGACGGAAGATGACGAGATTATTTCATCTAAAGAAACAAAGACTAGGGAACTGATGAAAACAGTTATGGATATGTAAAGGCTTGGAGAAAAGAAATAATCTACCTTCTAATGTCCCTAATACAAAGAAGAGTGTAGGAAGTGATGAGTTTATTGCACAGCTGAGAAGATGTGGTTCAGGCATGAGATAAACCCTCTGAAAGGTGAAGGGGGAGAAGAACAGCTAGAGCTTGCATTGGGACATGCAGAAGCTGGAAACAGCGTAACTTGTCCAACCCTGAGACAGATGGGGGCTGTGCTCACCCCAGAGATGCTCACCCTCTCCCCATGAAGACACACCATTAACAGAGACTAGACACCTATGGCTAGAGAGAGACTTTTTAAAGTATCTTCTGTCAAGAGATTAAACTTCCTTCAAAAAAATATTTTCTAGGCATAACAAAATACACATGAATTATTTTCAAAAAGTTGCCACACCACAGATAGACATGTAAATAAAAAGCCACTTTCCTTATAGTGACAAAATGCCCCACAAACCCACAAAAAGTGGGAGACCTGCTGCTGTTTGAGAATGAAAAAGGGAGTCCATTTCAGAATTATTTTTTTATTGGCATGCAAGTCATTTCGAGCCTTTTTGGATCTTGGCCTTGAAAGACCAAGCCCCACCTTCCACTTTTGGTAGGACATGTACACTAGGAACAGAACCCAGCTGAGACTCCACATCAGCACTAGCCCCAGGAGATACCTCTTGGCTCTCAGAACAGCCTTTTCTCTGCAAACCTGCCCAGCATTTACAAGAGACAAGCATTCCCACCACAGACTTTTGCAGCAGCGCAAGGTTCCCGCTTTGGTTTTGATCTAAAGGTGTTTACACCTTTCCCACGCAGTCCACTTTGATGTCTTTTAAATATACCCTGAGCTTGCACTTGCCAAAAGAATAAACATAGCCTTGTTTTCATTCATATTTTAGTTGTGAAGCACTTAGTTCAGAATCATTTGCATAATGATTTAGCAAGAGGTAAATGTCAGCAACAAGAGAAATACTGAACATGTTAAATGCATGTATTATTGTCTTGGACAGAGAAATTTACCTTAGTAAAATTCTGTGTTGTGTTCAACAGAACAGAGCTGAATCACAATCTCTTACAGTGTTATCTTCTACACAGCTCCCCAAACAGTTTTTCTACACCTACAGTATGAGCTCTGAGAAACCTAGAAATGATCAAATTACTATTCTGCACTCATCTGGGCTGCAAGTAGGACAGTGAGTGACGCTGGAGATTGACAGCAGTCAGCACATGTGGATCCACTGCTGTGCATCAGCTTTAGTGACCATCTGCCCCTATGTGTTAGACCAGTGCCTCTCCTTACATGGGCAACCTGTTACACCCTCTGCAGACTACAGTATTCTACACGTAGGAAAAACTTATATAGAGAGTGCCACAAGACATGGATATCCATGGCACTTGGCCACTTTGTGTCACTGTAGAGATACAGATTTTTACTAAAAAAAAAAAAAGCCATCTCAAGTGTGTCACCAAGACAGCAAGGAGGTGTAGCCAGCAGCAATGGGCGCACCTGGTCCACTGCTTTTGTTAATTCCAACTGGGCCCTTTAGAAATGGTTCTGTCTGCAGTATGTATTTTAACCCTTTTCTAAAAAAGCACAAATGCTTTGTATTTGAAAAATGAAAAAGCACTAACATAACAAAGCTGTGTTAATATTAGAAGGAGCTGTGCATCAGTGGTTCACATTGAATGGATATCAGCATTATGTTCACTGGTGCTAGGATACCATGGTGATGGGCCCTGAAGAATTACCAAAAATAGATTAAATGCATGTGGCAAGTGATAATAAGCACAAAATGTTTTCCATACAGTAAAAATGCCGCAGGAAAGCAGAATAACACATTCTATAAATCAGCTCAAAGAATCAACGACTTCCAGGCAGAATACTTGGGTATCTGAATGCGTAGTCAGAGCTGAACTCCTAAGCCCAAAATTACCAAGAAACCAAATTTGGCAATAGTGTCTGTACCTAAAGAAATTCAGACCAAAGAGACTGGCACAGAATCTGCTGTTGCTAGCAAAAATGTTTGAAAGGAGCTGAGAGGTTTGTATTTAAAGTAAGAGACATTAATCACTGGGTAACACCTACCACAGTGACTGCGTCTTCCCAAGCTGTTGGAGTCTCATCCCTTTTTGGATTGAGTCAATCAAAATATTAAAAATGTCATTCTTTGAAGCTGTTCTGAGCCAGGCTGCTTGTTCGCTGCTGTATAAAACAAATCACTCGAAAGCGTCTCACTGAAGCTGCCCACTGATTCAGCAGGGTGCTCATACACAGAATTAAAGACACGTGCAAGCACCAGAAGCTCTTGTGTGGGAATGACAGGAGACAGTGCAACCCACTTTCTCTTTAACAACCACTGTGCTGCATTACCACAAAGCGTGTGACATCAAAGGGACAAGAAACGTCTGAAATGGCACCGCTACTTGCTCACAACTGTCAGCAGCACTTGGCTCAAACCATCCCCCTTATGGAGAAATATGCACAGCAAAGCCATTTGTTTATGAAAACAACAGCTACCTAAAGACAGATTGAAAATTCATTAACTGGGATGATTTACCAAGGCGACTCACTGTATGTAGACACATATATAAATATTTTGGTTGCTGTTCCAGATGTTAAGCAACCCTCAACCCAAAGTGAAAAGAGTTTCTGAAGCAAAATTTCTGTATGCTTTAGAGCTTGGAAGAGCTTCCACCAAAGGGAGCAGGTACCAGAAAGCAACTGGGAAGGAATATCCCACTGCATAGCAACATACCAAAGATATTCAGGGGTAAGCACGCAGACCATGCTGGAGGAAAAGACACCAAAGGCAGGCATTTGGGGTAGAACATGTCACAGATTTCCATGGCTTTGGAACACTGGAGTCAATGCAAAATCCTCCGTGCCCATCAGCCACGAGCAGATCTTTCAAGTGAGACAACAGCAGCAGAGTCCTCCCGAGGCTGGCAGGATTTTTTAATGTGCAAGAGTAACAGAGATATCTAATTGCAAAGTCTGTTACTAGGTGACACACCAAGTCCTGACAAACTATACTGGGTGGTATTTTGATATATCAGTCTATGCAGCAAACTGCGCAAAAAATCCACCTTCACCAATTCCACCCTCTGTTTCCTTGGATGACTGAGACACAGGGCCCCCAGAACATACATGCCAAGAGAAATCCTCTGGAGACCAGAAGGTCAAGGATTCAAAACTTCATGGCCCTCCATCTTTTCTGTAGGAAGTGAAGAAACAACATGAAAACTGCTAAGATAAAATCATAGAATCATTTATGTGGGAAAATACTTTAAGACCACTGAGTCCAGCCATTACCCCATGACTACCAAGCCCACCACTAAAACATGTCCCTAAGCACCATATCTACAAATCTTTTAAATACCTCCAGGGATTGCAACTCCACCACTTCCCTGGGTAGCCTGTTCAAGTTTCCTGGGAGGAAATTTTTCCTAATATCCAATCTAAACCCCTCCTGCTGCAACCTGAGGCCATTTCCTCTTACCCTATTGCTTGTTGTTTGGGAGAAGAGTCACACACACACACACACACACCCTGGCTACAATCTCCTTCCAGGTACTTGTAGAGAGCCATAAGGTCCCCCCCGAGCCTCCTTTTCTTCAGGCTAAACACCCCCAGCTCCCTCAGCCACTCCTCATCACACCTGTGCTCCAGATCCTTCCCTAGCTCCACTGCCCTTCTCTGGACACACTCCAGCCCCTCAATGTCTTTCTTGTAGTGAGGGGCCCAGAACTGAACACAGGATTTGAGGTGCCTCGCCAGTGCTGAGTACAGGGGGACAATCAGTGCCCTGGTCCTGCTGGCCACACTGTTTCTGATACAAGCCAGGATGCCATTGGCCTTCTTGGCCACCTGGGCACACGCTGCCTCATGTTGAGCCACTGTCAACCAGCACACCCAGGTCCTTTTCTGTTGGGACACTTTTCAGCCACTCTTCCCCCGGCCTGTAACAAGGCATGGGATTGTTGTGACCTTAGGGCAGGATGCAGTACTTCACCTTGTTAAGCCTCACACAATTGGCCTTGGACCATCGATCCAGTCTGTTCAGATCTCTGGGAAGAACCTTTCTACCCTCAGGCAAATCAACATTCCCATCCAACTTGGTGTCATCTCCAAACTCACTGAGAGCGTCCTTGATCACCTCATCCAGATTGCTAATAAAGATGCTTCCTCCAAAACTATATCCATCTCCTGCTAGTGAACAGGACAAGAGACTGAAGGATGTGTAGCAAAAACAAAACCTTAAAACACTCCCAAAATCCAGGGAATCATTTGGGAAAATAATTTTTCCCAGTAAAAACATGGTTCATGTATCTTTTTGGAGCATGAAAACATTGGAAGTATAAGCTTCTCCACTCTCCATGCAAGACAGTCCTTTGCTTAAGTGCTTCAACTCTTAGCCAGAAGAAACAGGTTTTACTTGCTTTTTAAGCAATTTAAACCCAAAAGTTGATGGGGATAATGCAGCAAAGCTTCTGTACGGTTTATAGATCCCACTCAGTCCTGAGGACACAGTGTCTCTCTCACCAGCTTTCAGACCTCAAAGACACCAGGTAAGAGGAATGATACCAGTGTGAGATCTTAGACCTTGTGGCCACCAGAGAGCTGCTGAACTTGGGCTGGCTTCAGCAAGGCTCAAAGGACCCCTACCACAGCAAAGGCCCACCGTGATAGTGGCCTTACTGGGGAATAAGTGCAGTCTGGATACCTTTGAGCCTGGGCCATGCTACAGAAATTCTTGGATGACTTCTTAAACCAGTTTCATCGTCCCTTTGTGGCATAGGAATAGCAGGATGAAGGCACGATCTATAGCAACAAGAAAAATTATACCAGAAATATACGTACTGTATTAAAGACAAGAAATGAGCAAAGGGGTAGATTTGAGTTGACTGTTCATCTCCATCTCAGCTATAATAAAAACCACAGTATAACGCACAAAATATTAATTATTGGTTGATTTAGCACCCACTTACAAGCCTTCTTTTGTGCCTGCAAGTTACCTTTGTGTGCTGCTGTGCTAAAGGTCTGTTCACAGAAACAATGTTTTTGTAGTACAGCAAGTACAACATCCAGTGCAAGCACCCAACATGTTGTGAGAGAATCATCCTCAGAGCAGCTTATGGGGCCATGCCGAGCAACTGTGATTCCAAAAGACCAGAAGTCATGGAAAGACATCAGATAGATGGTAACCATAGCAGAGAGCTACAGAAACACACAGACACCTTTATGATAAGATCCAAAGGGGATGTCTGACTTCTGCTTTATAATTCCACAGTGCTCGGGCCTAATATGTTCTACACAGTGCTTGAGAAAGCAGACCTGTCACTTTCCTGATCACAAAATATTGCTCTGAAATGATAGGACTCATAACCTTCAGGAACATAAAAGATTTCAAAGGCAAATCATTGTATTCAACATAAGAAGTAAATTTGGAGACAGCAATACAAGGAAAAGATTTTCTGAAATCTGCATGATACTACCATCCTCACGCTACTTAAAAACTTAGCAAACCCAAAATTTCAAGCTAGGTAGAAGAATGCTTTGTAGTAGAGAATTTAGATCACTAAATTGGCTATTATTTATCAGCCAGACCTGATATGCTCACTTTCAGTATGTCTTCCAAGAGCTTTCTAGGACTCTCGCTTGACTGGTCTATCTGTATATAGATTTGAGAGGCTTCAGGGTGTTGATAAATTGTTTCCTTATTAGAAAGAAAGACCTCTGCTGACAGGACCTGGTTTTGAGGAAGTAACTGGAAAAAAGGAACTATCAAGCAAAGGGCTTGCAAGGGAAATTCTGCTACCAACTTCCCAGTAGGAGCCTCTCTCTGCTGTCCAGAGCAACTTAACCATGACCTAAACTTTCAGAAGGTTTCTATTCCTTCTAGCATACCTGATCCCTCAACACTTAGAGATCCAAAAGTAAGGAACCGTCTCAGGCAGAGCTACTGTATGTACAAGCAGGAAACAAAACGTCATCCTTTGGGCATTACTGTCCTGGTCCTTCTCCAGCTGAAAAGAGACGTACTTTGCATCCAGGTGAGGAGAGGCGCAAGCCGGGAAGGGTGGGCGTTGCTCCGGAGGACGCAGGCCGCCGGGCTGGCGAGGCTGCCGGGGCCGAGCGGGAGCTGCCGCCGGCTCCCCCGCACGCAGCCCCGGCCGCGGGGCCGAGAGAGGGCGCTGGAGCCCCAGGCAGCGGCGGGGCCGGCTCTCCGCAGAAAGATGC
This sequence comes from Gymnorhina tibicen, assembly GCA_013399875.1. Lineage (NCBI taxonomy): Eukaryota > Metazoa > Chordata > Aves > Passeriformes > Artamidae > Gymnorhina > Gymnorhina tibicen. The sequence goes on from VXAZ01002138.1 coordinate 259,600, forward strand.
CCGTCTGAAAGGTGCCCAGGGCCGGGCAGGTGCGCTCACAGCTCCGGGTGAAAGCCCTTTGGAAATCCTAGTCATGGGAAAGGGGAAGTCGGAGAAGCGCCTTGACTTTTGGAAAAAAAAAATTATATACACAATCATCTTTCAGGGCTTTGAAGGGCTGAATTCTCATAGGAAATTGCACATATTGTAAAAAAGGAAAAGAAAAAAAACCATTGAAGATGTGTAGGACAAGAAAACAAAAAAAACAATTTTCAAAGCACAGTCTTTCACCATGTGTTTACATCTAGTCTAGGACACTGAAAACAGCTTCAAACAATTCTTTTGCCCAATACACACTCCTTCTAGAGGAGAGCTGATGGCCAGCTCTCCCTGCCCACAGCCTCTCCCTTCAGGAATCAGAGAAGGCAGCTCTAACAGCCAACACAGCTTAGGGACATCGGATCCCAAACAGCAATGTGAACATTCATATGGAGACAAGGAAGACTCCACAAAAGTAAAGATTTCCAAGCCCCACTGCAGATTTTATGAAAGATTCACATTTTCTATTGGGTTGGCCTCTTCAGTTTCAAATAAAGCAAATTCAACTAGTTTATATTTCATAGCCCTGAAAAGCATTCCTCGTTCCTCACCCAAGTAATTACTCTAGACTTCCGCTGAACACAGCTAAAAAACAATTGAATGGAGTCCTGCAAGCTAAAGAGAAGTCTGGTCCCTGTGCACAGATATCACTTGTTCTTAGTATTTCCACATGAAAAGCAGTTTGTTCTGCTCTGCTGTCTATTTTGCCATTAGGCATTCTCCTGAATGTAGGTCACAAAGGCAAGAATACACCTCATACTGGCAAATACTGCACAGCTGACCTGAGGGCCAATTTCAGTACCCTGTAATAATTCTTTCTACATTTTTCCCACAAACATCCTCAGATCACAGCCTAAACAAAACACTGTGATGACTTCCAAGTAATTTTGGCCTGAAATATATTGCTGATGTGATGCCCGGAGCTGGGTCAGTTTTACAATTCCATTTCAAAAAAATCAAGGTTAATTATAGCTTCTGTCCCCAAAACAGAACATGTAGGACAAAAGTTATGGAATGATGTTGAATGTTTCCCAAGGTGAACCCCAGCACCTGCAGTCTCACTCATCTTCTGATTCTCCTGACAAAGACATAAAAGACCTAGGCTGATTCCAGATTAGGCATAGTGCAAGAGTTTTGTTGAGGAGAACCATGAACTTCACGAAATTTTTTATGTCCCACTGGAAAAACGGAGGACTGTGTCAGTGCATTTTCCGCTCACATTTTTGGTCTGACACACATTTCTAACTCATTGCCTACATGAGCATGAGGGATCTCAGAAACAGAGGCTGCAAGAGCATGGTCATCTTGACAGCTATCAGGAGATTCAAACACCCTGAGCTCCAGTTTGGCCTCAGCTGTACATCTCATCTACCAGGGTAGTACTTGGGGTTTCTGCAGCAAGTAACAGACAAGCTGCACATCCGAAATTGTTCCTGAGCTTCACATGCCCCGAAGAGGTCACCTCAGAGAAATAACTGCCAACTCCACATACCAGCAGCTTCTACTGAGCACAGATAATTTCCCAGCCTGCGGGCCTGCTGTGCTTAGACAGAAATTGAAAGGCTCATACAAAGCTGAAGGTAGCCTTCAGTAGACTAAAATATGTTTCACTTAATTTTGGCCTCTATCTGTTGTCAGTCTCTCGGATTCACACCTCCTGAATACATGCAGCAGAGCCATGATTATTACTCCAAGGCTTCAGAAGCAAGCTAAATTTTCCAGTAAAGATGGGCTCCTAATCCATATCCTACACAAGAGTTAAGTTCAGCAGAAAAGAAACTACACAACTCAAATTATTAAATAATTTTGCCAATCTAGAAGGTTGGCTCAGGACCATCACTTGCAAATTCAAAGGACTTCTTAAATGTGGAAGTTCCCAGGGTGCTGTTCAGAGGTGTAGGATTAGAGTTCTCCAGAACAGAAGATAAAGAGTCAGTACTACACAGTATTGGAAAATCTGGGAGTTAAATAGATGTTAGTACATCAGGACTCTGGAGTATTTTTCTTAACTTTGACAAGTAGGTCATTTTGCTCTGTTGTCCAGACCAAAAGGCTACATAGGGTCAGAAGGCACAGTCAGGACTACATGTAGGTTTTACTCCTTCAGTAGGGAGGGTCAAGGACTGTCCCTTTGGCGTGACAAAACACTCTCCCTGTTCCTAGCTGTCCCAACCCTGAGCCAGGGCTTCCTGCTGGACCAGCCACCTCTAGACTGGAGGCTGCAGCAGCAGGAGGATTTCACTCTAAGCTCCAGGTAAGATCTCAGAGCTTGCTGACAACTGACAGGAGTAAACATCAACTACTGCTTCTTAGTCTTGAGGCAGGGGAATCTTGTGATAGCAAGGCCAGGGGGCAGAATTCAGACCTTTTCCACACAAGTGGGGCTTGCCATTGTCTTACTCCATTATCACTCATTATCCCAGCTATGGAGGACCCAAAGACAAAGGCCAGGTTGCATCCAGTCTTCTAGCCAACTTTTATTCCAAACTTACTCACAGACCATATCCAGCCCAGATTATACAAAATTCAATCAATCTCTGCTGGTAGCAGTTTCTTATAGCAGTGCAGGCTCAGCAAGATAACTGCAGAGGAAGGGAGGATATTAAGAGGCTTGATCTGGAGTAGAAAATTACCATTGAGGGGAAAAAAACAGCAGGGGAATGATCTCAGTATTTCCCAGGCATTATCAGCAGGCATAGACACTACCAGTAGGAATGAAAAGGAAAGTAAGATTTGGTCCAGGACATGTAGGAAAGGGAAACCAGATGGATAAGAGGACGGCAAGGAAGGGGAAAATGCAGGAGAAGATTGTTAGGGGGAGGAAAAAAAAAAAAGAAGGGGGGGCACAAGAGGAAGGGCAAAACCCAGGACTATATCTGTCACTCGTCTCTCCCCGCCCACTCTGAGAAGCTTCAAAAGAGATCTGGAAATAGAGAGGAAAAAAACAACAGTCAGATATTACTGTTCCAGCCACTGAGTCATGGCAGGAAACTACTGATACTGTAAATTAAGTTCTGTAAGGTCAAAGACGAATTGAGTTTTGTCAAGGCTCACTGTAAAAGGAACAAATATTTAGTGGTGAAGATTTGCCCCTTTTGTAACTCTTGGTGTTATCATAGAGCCATTTCATGAAGCATGTTTGAAAAAAGCTGCCTTTATTTTATCATTTCACACAAGTGCAGAAGTTTCTTCTCTTTCTCTCTTCCTGCATGTTTGATTTTATTGCAACAGATGCTCATTAAGAAAAGGATGTGGAGAAAGTAGAAAAAGCCACCAGTCTTTGGCGTGCTACTGGATGCTTGGTCTACTCCAACTCTTATAATTGCTGTGCCACAGAGAAATAATTTTACTATGATCTTCTCATCCTTTCTTCAAATTAGTCACTGGCAGTTGTCAACATTTGTGTAACATTTTTAGACATGGTCCACCTCAGTCCAGTACATGTACTGGGTGGAATTTCTTCTACCAGAATGGCACAACCATCCTAATTCCCACAGAAATACAACAAAGAAAAAAAAGCTGGAACTCGCTATTGTGCAGAGGGCTCAGCAGACTCCTCCCAGCCCTCTCGGAAAGCACCCTTACACTCGTTGCACTGCCGAGACACGTTTAGGTGTTTTTGATTCCCCACCAAGAGTTGAACAGGTAGAGCATCATGGGATTCCCAGCTGCCAAAACAAAGGTACATGCATGCCATCCAGGGAAATTACATTTTTCAACTGACAAGCCCATTTATAAAAGTAAGATGCTACCTAGCCCCAAAGTGCTGAAGAATGAAAAACAGCAGACACAAGATTCAGAGATAACTGGGGAAGGAGCAATACAGTACAGGACATGGATTCTTGGGAAATCCCAAGATTATCTGTGTTACTTGTTAATTAAAGTTTTTAAAGATCCAGTTTTGCTTCTGTCGCCTAGGCATACCCACCACAGCTTTGCAGCCACCCATCACAGTGAACACAGCCAGGAGCTCTTGTCCCACTTCATAGGTTAAGGCATAATGGGATGCTTGTGCATCTGCTACAGAAACCTACTATGCAACCCACTAAGCAACTTTCCAACTCAGTCATCTAAAGCTAATTGCTTCCATAAGTCCTGAGGGTCTCTCTCCAGCCCATCTGAGTCACTGTACCAAGCCTGAACCAGATCCGGTTGAGCACAGTTCAGCAGAAAAACATGTTGTCAAGAATAGCCCAGTGGTAGCAATGCCTGCCAAATCAAGGAAGTCAGTCATACCAGGGAAAGACACTGTTGACCCTGGAAACTTGTCCCATTCTTCCTCCACCAACAAAACAGACCAAAACAAAACTTGACCTATGAGGCAGGAGGCGTTCAACCCAGTGATGCATGGAACAAGAGGATGCACAAAAGTTGCAGGGCAACTTCCTGCACAATCTTCTTATAAACTGGGAAGTCACGGCTGGAGGCAATACACCTCATGGTAGGCTACAGGAAGGCACAAACACAGGCACCTGCTGCTGAGAGAAGCACTGAAGGGCCTTGAGTGTGGAATCCCTCCACATTTTCCTGACAGTAGCTTTAAAGGCTGATTAATAGCTTTGATGTTTTAAAAAATAAAAGAATTTGTGACATTACAGAAACTAGCTAGATTTATCTGTGGTGCATCACCATAACACATAACATGTCTGAACCTCAAAACATTCCCGTCAGAGACCACTAGCCAAAAAGAAAATCTATTCCTATTTGGTTTGGGCTTACTGGGTTTACTGATAAACTTGATGACATGATGATGATTTCCAGCAGGGGAGCAATATTTGTCTCAGTTTCCACACTAAAAGCAGCCATGGAAAAGGACCAAGAATATAATGACTCAGTATCACAGGGTGGAGACTAATTAGCAGCAGATCAGGAGCAGGCAGTAGTCTCTGGAAGAAGGTGCTTTCATGAACAGAGCACAATCTTACTCATCGCCTGTCTTGATCAACTGCAGAGGTTTCCATGAAACAAATGCTATGGCTGCCTCAAACTGAACAAAAACCTTTGGTGGTTTTTTTTGTTTGATTATTCGAAAAGTAGTGCCTCTGTTTGGGACCTTCCCTATTCTTTCCTTCCAGTATCCAGTTAATCCTGGTAGAGTGGACCTCCCCTCCATCAACCAAAATCTCACTGTACAGCAGGAGCGCTTATCAGGCAGTGCCTCTCCATCAGCCCTCTCAGTTCACTGAGGACAGATAACAAAACTATTAAGAATATGAGGACAGCATCATCCTTGCACTCAATCAGTGCAGATGCACCACAGGGTCATTTCAGCAATTGCTTTTTTCAAGACATGCTATTCTCCTCTGTGATTTCAGGCAACCAGTGAACTCGCAGCACCTGCCTTTTCACTGGTACAAAACCACTACAAAAACATTCTATCTAGTTAGTTATCACATTACTCCATCAGCAAGGTGGATTTTATTCCTGCTTTAGCAAACCTGTCATCATTTTGGGTTTATTGGAAAGGTATACTGTGAATACACTGAAAGATAACTCTGGTCTAACAAACTATTTAGCTGGTTTTTTTCTAGGAGTATATTGGGAAATGCTGGCAAAACTAAGATTTGAATCTGGGCCTCCTAGTGCTCCTACTGTTCCTAATGGGACTCACTGGATTGCCTCCTAGAAAGTTTTTTCTTCTGAAAAATCTATTGCTTACTTAAGGAAGCTTAAATGCTCAAAAGCCCAAAAATTGATTTGTTTATTTTTTAACTAAATCAGCAAGTGCATTTTTCAGGAGTTGATGTATGCCCTTTCACACTGAGAAAGGCTTTGGCAATTAGCATTTATCTTTAGCTAAGCAGAGCTGAAGAATGGCACTGACATTATGAATTTTAAAGTCTCCATTCCTCAGGGAGTAGAGTGTGGCTCTTCCTGCCATTGTCAGCTTGGCTGGAACTGCAGGAGGGCTGGTCAGGATGCCCTATAAACCAAGATAATTTGGGCTGTGGGCCAAGCACCCATCTCCCTGCTGGCACAGGTGCCTCCAAGCAGCTCCCCGATCCCACATGGGCTGGAACTCTGAAGGAACTCCCTCCTGAAATAATAGAGACTACCTAAGCACTCCCGCTTAAAAAATTACAATAAAGATGGGCAAATGCATGTCCTGTAAAATATTTTGAAGGGTTTTAACAATTACTTTGTTGTTTGGTGACCAGAAGTTTGTCAAGCAAAGGCAATAGACACCACCCACTCACCCCAGCTGAGGTCTGAACCAAACCATCAATACAACACAGTGACAAGGCCCTCTGGATCTCTCTTGCCTTGCTGATCTGTCATTGCATATCCTTAATGCAGAAGGAACTCTGGCATCCCAAAAATCCTCCTCTCCTAGGCAACAAACTGATTGACTAATTCAATGATTGACATTTCTTTGGGTATTTTCATTCATTCTCAACTCCATAACTGGCAGCTGCATCTACTAGGTTCTCTATTTCTGCAGCTTATGATTTTCTGAAGCAGACAAAGGGATTTAGGAACTTAAACCTCCCTGCACCCATGGATGGGCAGATTTTTGCCGAAATCAGCCAGGCTAGAAAAGGCACAGTAAGCACTTGCTCTGACACAGCACAGTCTGGATGACACATCTGGGTGCTCACACAAGCTGAGAAGGTGTTCGGCAACCTGTGGCAGGATGAAAATAGAGATGAGTGGGGACAGATCCCTTGATTGATTTTGAAAACACCACCCATGGTCAGTTAAACTTGTTTCCTGGGCTTGCAGCCTGGCCATGCATGGAGCCAGCCCACAGTTTTACACCCCTCTGCAGCCTGGAAGGACGTGCCAGCAATAGCACCTGTGAGCAGTGACACAAGCAGAAGGCAGCAGTCCCATACACGGGACATGCCCCACCAAGGCAGCTCTTGTCCCTCTCCTGAAACAACTGGTGAGAAGTTGAGCTGCCCATGCTGCGCTGCCAGACCTGTGTCCTTCAGAGAGGCCTGACAGAATTTCACACTATGTCCAGTGCTGTGAGATGACTGCACAAATGTCCCCACTGGTGGCCTCAGCCTCTTGTTTGGTGTGTGATATCTTCCAGCCTAATTCCTGAACCTCAGATAGAGGAGGACACATCCCCCAGTCTCAAAGCTCATTCCACTCCTGTGACAGCTGCAGAAGTTACTATGGAGAAAACCAGTTCAGTATAAGAAAGTACCGCAGTAAATCTCTCTCTACAGTTTATCATCAGAAACAAGGAGGGACGCAAGAGGCCAAGCTGCTTTCTTGGGTCTCACAGTGATCTCCTACAGCCCACCACTGCTGCAGACCATGAACCTCCAAATTGCTCACTGATCTGCTGCAGGATAGCTCTAGGAGCCTCCAACCAACGGGTACAGCTGACTTATATAGATACATTTCAGTTACACATAAAAAGCCAGATTCATTACACATTAAAGCATGGCAGTTTTAACCTAACACTTTTAGGCTTTTCCCTACTTCTGCTGGCAAGACCACTGTATTTTCTCATACATGTGAGGAAGCTTTCCCAAATAGTATCACAGGGAAAAAAAAACCCCTATGTACATCAATCTCTGTAGAACGCCCAAATCACCAAGCTTGCAGCGAGTGATGCAGTAGCTGGGGAGTAGCTGAGAGGATTGAGCCTGTGCCTGCTCAGTGGGAGGCATGAGGATCTCCTCACAAGGTGTCAGCAGATGGCTGGGTGCTGAAGGTATCTCCCTGGTGACACCCACAGGAAACAGCTGGCAGAAACCTAGGGTGAAGGACAGTTGCCTCACAAGTTGTCCAACACAATTTAGCCACTTTTGGGCATCTGCAAAACCTTCACTGGGCTGAGATCATGGCACAGGGCACTTCGGAGGCCACTTCTCCTCTACAGCAATAGCTGAAGTTCAGGCACCTCAAATGGCATTAGTCCTCTACATTTACACACTTGAATCATTCCTCTGCAAAACAAACTAAAAATGACAGGAAGAGCAGACAACCACAAGAGCTAAAGTTATATCTCTCCTGTCCGCATTGTTAAAATTAGAGTTTAGGGTTTGATATGCGAATATCATGATCTGATAACAATTACCAGAAAAATACCAACCTAAAGGGCAGTGACACACCCTCCCTGCTCTGTTTACAAATGTCATGGTCATATGAGATAGTAGTCAAACATATCAGCAGACTAAAAATACACCACAATAGGATATGTTGATAAATATTTATTTCAAAACAGTATAGCTTTTTACATGACTAATGTTAATGTGATTTCAGGCTGAGAAGAAAACAACTGATGTTGATTGCTAGCTAACTGTGTTTGGAGCAGTGATACAGGTAACTAACTACCATCGACTCTGGCATTTTAGTCTCCTGGTAGAAAATGTGTGTAGGTAGATCAGTCAACACCATTATTGCTTTTAATACACCAGTGAGGACTAGTGCAGGATGCAACTAGAAGGCCACAGGTATCATCTTGGAAGAGGAGCAGCCATTTGCATGCAAAAGGGTTCATCCTTCATGACTGTGTGGGCTGGTTTCATGCACCAGCCAATGGAGCCTGTATCACAGAGAGGTTAGAAAATGTCTGCCTGGACCTTTAAGACAATTTTATTCCCAGTTAGATCACCATCAAACCCTTTTCACAATAGCATCTGCCACTGAACCACTGCTAATTAGTCAGTCCCTGTTCAGCGAGGGAGGAAGACGTGACAGCAAAGATGAAATTATTTTTAAAAACGGCCCAAAAAGCCCCGATAAGGATTGCAGCACTTTATGACCTACACCATGCTTGTCACAGGGCAGGGAGAGGGAATTTGCCTATCACTACATGTTGCAATCGCTGCGGAAATGTCTCTCTCTTCTTGCTTCCTCTCCACCCTTGTTCAGAGAGTTAAGGTAAGATGGGAAAGGAGCTGCAGCTTCTAGGATATCCCATCTGGGGAGCCAGGACAGCACAGGCAATGCTCCTTCAGCATGCTCTATAAGCCTCAGTTGCTTTAATGTTTTCTCCATAAGTATCACTTCTCTAAATGTTGTGAGTGGCATGAAGAAAATTCATGGAAGATCTTGAACAGTTTGGGTGTGGTGCAGTTGGGGCCACACAACAGAAAATGCAGTCAAGGGATTTACTGAAGCAAATAGTTCTGTTGTGCTGAGGGAGAGAAAGAAGAATTGGGAGAAGCATCTTGATTTAGGGAAAGGGATTCATAGCTCAGAGAAAGTCTGTGGAATGACTATTCCAACACTTAAAAGTTTCCATTCTGCACACCACAGTCTCCAAATGAAAAAGCAGGGCTCTTCCGGGGATAAGTTTACCAGGCTGAAAGGTTAACAGGGAGAAACAGAAGTCCCAGGAGTGTGAATCTTCATTTAGCTCTTTGGTCTCACAGATATGTCTGGACAGGAAAAGCATGACTACCTAAGCACAAGAGCAGCTTTACTGGAATTCTTTGTCCACCACTCTCCCAAGAATATGGAGGGGGAAAGGGGATTACAGAATTGGGTATTTCTGCAGTTCCTTGGTGAGGACAGAAGCATACAGTCCACAAGGCTTGGAGAGAGATCTTTGAAAAGAGAAAGTGGCGTGTTTCAAATGAGACACCCACCTTCTCTAAGGTTGGTGTACTGGCAATGCCTGAAAGTAATGGGCTGCTGATGGCTCCTTGAAGACAGGAAAGCCTGGGAGTGAACAGCAAATTCTGCATCTCCATCTCCACTCTTCTACCTCTTTCCAAACAAAGCAGGGCTCACAGCATTGGAGGGGACTGCTGCCTGAAGCAGTAACCCCCACACTATGGTAGCCTCATCCATGTGAGCATCCACAGAGCATGATGTAGGCTACATGCCCACTGGAGCATCTGCCCACTCCTGATTCCACAGGGGCCTCCATAGAAACACTGAGCATACTGCTCCAAAAGCAATTTTCATTCTGTCACAGACTGCAATGACACCAGCATTGTGTCCACCCTCCTAAATGCACTCAGCTCAGTGGCTTACCAAACACACTTGGAAGGGCTAACAATGAGACAGGGTACCAACACTGACAGGCTGAATTTTAGCAAAGTTAAGAAGAGGGTTATAGAGAGAGAATGAAATATTTCAAAGCACATAATTATTGTACTGTCCTGTTACACATCTGCCTAAGTTGCACTAGCAGTCAGAAAATTTTCTCTATAATTTTCCACTTTCATGAAATAGAACTTCTTTCTGGTGAAAAATAATATATACACTCCAACACTGTGTACATCATTCATGCAGAATAGCAAAGCATTCAGTGCAGTGGGAAAGTGTCATCTTCCAAATGCTGCAAAACCCATAAACAGACAGAAGTTACATTCAGTTGGTAAGTATTAAGAAACACACATAAAAAGGAGACCTCCTACCAAGATGGCAAAAAGCTCAAACAAAAGGAAGAAGGAAAGGACAGTATGATATCCCCTTGTATCCTGCTGGTTTTTTATTATTATGGAGTGCTCTACTTACACAGAGTGTATAATAAGAACATGCTTGTATGGTAAGGTAGATTCAACCAAAATCATCAGCAGAAAACTTATGGAAAAAGATATTTTTTCCAAGTGTTCTCAGTAATTATAAAATTTCAGAAATTAACATTACATTGGTGAAGCATTATCTCAAGAAACACTTTGGCATTTGTGTTGTGTTTGTGTAGGGCATTGCTGAAAGCTCATGGACCTTCTGAAACCTGCCGTAGTGTAAATCTCTGCTTCAGTCATGTTCCACTTCTCTGTAGAGGAAACTAAATCAAAGACTTAGCACTCTACAAAGCGAGGTATATGATAATCACCAGCTGGAAACTCATCATGTTTGGGAACCTAAGACATCTTCCTTCTTTTCCAAGACATCTTTAGCTTAATCCTGACCAGTCACGGGAGGACAGAGAAATGTATATGGTCTAAATTGTCAACCAGCCTATATACCATACAGAAAAGTCAACCTCTTTCCCCCCGCCTCATTATTTCCCCCAAGCCTCTTCTATAATCTTTTCCTTTCCACACACCCCAGCTACTTGAAAACCACAGGCTTCCCCATGCTATTGGATTGGTTGGGTTTTGTAATGGCTGCTAGTGTGAAAATCCTTCATAATATTCTAACACAAACAAATAGTTTCAGCCAGTCCCCTTTAGCATATATGCTTATTTTCCTCATGCCAATTTAAATAGTAATTTAAATAAATTACTAATCAGTAATTTATTAATAATTTAAATAAAAGACATAATAAAACTGAAAAAAGTATTACCTAGTAAGATGTTTAAAAGCTGATAGGAACATGGAATTCGTGTATCAAGTTAATTTTTAATTACATTCTGTATGTGGTCATTTCAGACATGCTAGAAACAGAGGAATCATCTGATACATAGCTTTGGCAAATATATTTACAAATATATTCCACAGACACTGTCAGAAGTTGATACTAAGAATAAATGTCATCAATTAAAAGGAAGGCAGTAGATACTAATCCTTGTGGTGGAAAACTATTTCAAAATGCGAACTTAACCACATCCTCTTTAGTGTGTACTTACCAACATTCGATACAATCTTCCTGAATCTGTACAAAGTCTGAGACAACAGTGCAGGAAAGCATTAAAAATATACATTTCATATGAAAAGAAAGGCTCACTCTGAAAACCGGCTTTAATAATTAGACATTAATACTCATCAACTGTGTCCGTGTTCAGGCCTGGAACAGGTCTGTGCTCTCTCAGACTCACTGCAAAGGCTGCAGGGGGACCACCATTTCTTTGGAACAACAAAGAGCAGGAACTAATAATCTTAGACTTCAAGTCCCATCTGCCTGAAAGGAAAGGCACACTGAGAACTTCTTTCAAGTCTAGCATCTCATAACTGTAGCCCAGCTCCAATGCTTTCCAGGGTGGCAGAACCTCCTAACTCCATCTCCCACACCTGCTCATCCAGCCTCCTCATATCTCCAAAACACAGTCCATTCTGTTCAGAGAACCTGCAGAACACTTAGTCTATGGAAGAGAGTGTGTCTGAGCACAACATTAAACTGAATTTACTTTCCAGTAGTCAACATGAGGAGCAAACAACACAAGGCATAAATTGCTTCCAAGCTTTGTGCTTTTCATAGTAACAGCTTCATTTCTGAGCTTACCTGTAGCTGCTACACAGCTTGGAGTTTGCTGCAGATCCATAGCTGTCCTCCCATTTTCATCACAGAAGTAACAGGTAGGAGTGTTGTTCTCTTCTTTCTGGGAAGCAAATGAAAGACACACATAGGTGTTTGTAGGTATTTATTTAACACACATTTCAGTCATTGGACTGATGACCAGGGGAAGGAAGCAGGAAAGGGAAAACAGAGCCAGTTTTAACTCAGCTTAATAATCTCCAAGCCGTGTGTCCACACCTTTGCATACACAAGAGCCACATAAGTGTGCCATGCTGACAATAAGTGGTGGCCAAACCAACAGTCTGTGCTTCTACATGAGCAAACCCTCAAAGAACTGGGCTGCTTATCCCAAATAGTTTGTTGCACTACCGAAACAGCTGATGCTCGAGGCTATAATGACATAGAACACACCTGATCTAATTGGGATTCAGCCTGGGTAATAGGCTTTTATCATCAGCACGATAGGATATAATAAAGCTTCCACAGGTAAGTGAGCAACAAAACTATTTTTTTGCTTTTCTTTCTTTTAGTAGTTTCTTTACAATAGCATAAGCAATGAAATTGGTGCTCTTAATATTTATTATACATGGTTTGGTTTAAGCTTAGAATTTTCCTGTGCTAAAAGCAATAAGCTTTGTCCACTGAGGCTCCTATTTGGCTGCCACAGGCTGCAAAGCAGAAATAGACCAGGGGTTTGCAAAGCCCAGCACTGTGCTCCAAGGCAAGAACTCGCTGCTCAGGAATCTCTCCAGAGACTACCATGTTGTTTCCAAGGCAGAATTACCACCTATTTTACTTATGTGCAAGTTTGGGAGTCCTTTTACCCCACTTCTTGCATCCAAAACCCCAGTTTGTGCTATTTTACCTCTGTCCAACCCCACAGCTCCTCAGTGAGGCCCCTGCAAAGAGAAGCATGGGGAGGGGGATTGCAAGTTCAGCCTCATCTCATAGCCTGCCTGACACAGGTGCAGGGGCCAGCTCCTCCACAGGGCTGGGGAAAAGGGGATGGCCAAAAGCACGTTAAGGGAACTGAATTTAGGTCTTGTTGAGACTTTAACGCAAACACTTCCAGAAAGGAGGGCAGGGGAGAGTCACAAATCTACATTGGCTGGCCTGTGCAGCCACGTCCACAAAACAAAAGCTGCCCAACTGCACCCACGCCATGCTCCAAGCCATGATGGCAGCCCAGAGACACCCACAGTCCTCCCGCCATCGCCTCAGCCCAGAGACACCCAGGGAGGCCCACAGCCCTCCCAGCATCGCCTCAGCCCACAAACACCCAGAAATACCCACAGTCCTCCCGCCATTGCCTCAGCTCAAAGACAGCCACAGCTCTCCTGCCATTGCCTCAGCCTAGAGACACCCAGAAATGCCCACAGCCCTCCTGCCATCGCCTCAGCCCAGAGACGCTCACTGTGCTCCTGGCATCGCCTCAGCCCCTCAGGACAGGAGTGGCCTCCCCATAGCCCTCTATACCAACAGCCTCACCGGCTGGGGGCACCCAGCCTGTCATGTGAGAGAGCGGGAAAGTGGAGCCCTGTGGCTGTGGGGCAGGAGGCCCAGTGCCTGCCCACTGTGGGACTGCCCTTGCCCGGGCCACTGGAGCCTGCCAAGTCAGAGAATTCCCACCAACACAGAAGTTACCTTCTCTGTGAGTGCCTGAGGGAACAAAACAGTCCATGAGGTTACTGGAAAAGAGGATCTCTGCCCAGATACATAGGAGATCCTGCTAGAAACATCTCAATGCCAAATGAACACTAATGGGGGGGGAAAAAAAAAAAAAAAAGTATAAAAATGGGAACTGAAAAAGCATGGAAAGCTGCTCTCCAGCTGGTGGGCTCCTCCTGGCTGCATAAGCAGTTAGGAGACCTCAGGAAAAAAACAACTCTATCTAAGATGAACAGCTGCACTTACACTGTGTGTTTCTGCTGGGAGAGCCCGTGTGGTGCTGCAGGAAACAGTGGCAAGAAAGGGGAGTTGAAAGCCTTGGAGGGGCTCTGGGAGTCACCTTCTCCACAGCTGCTCCCTGACTGCTCCCTGTGGCCAAAACCACCCAGTTAGGGCAAGAGGTGGGGGACAGAGGTTGTGTGGGCATGGAGGTGTGAGGGCACTGGATCAAGCAGGGAACTGGGACACCTCCCCCTGTCCATGGCTCTGTGGGATGCCTCAGTCCATGCCTACGTCCAATCCTCCCTTCAGGCTATCAAAGCCCAAGGCAATGGCCAGTCTTTCTCACTGACATTCCTATTCCTAAATACATTTTCACCATGGAGACTGTCTCCTTTATTCATCTCTCATCCCAGGAGACGCAACTTTGTGGGACTCCAACTCCTGCTTGTTAGCTCAAGCCAAAAGGAGTAACTATCAACCAAGAATAAATACTAATTAACCTGAATCTTTCATCATATCGTGATCTGAACCAGATGCTATATCTATCTTTAACTTTAGGCTGCTTTGAGATGCAACCTCTATCTGCAGCAGGCAAAAATAAGATTCCTTCTTTTGATAAAGTTAATTGTGGGCCTCAACAAGACGCATTTCTTGGCAATACTGTGCTCTTATCTTTAAATGCTGTGAACTCACAAGGGTTTGAAAGGCCTTACATTTTGAGTGCCTCCCATATGAGTTTTGTGATTGAGGAGAATTCAACCCAGGAACTTTCCCATGTTGTGCTGGAAAAAGAGGTGCAGCGAAGACAGCTTTAACAGCGCACACAAGCACTGAATAGAGGCTGTCTCAGAACACTTAGCCAAAGGCTGCACAAGAGCACAGCCGAGATTTAGCCCCCCAGTGCAGGGGACAGTGGGGTGAAAGCCATATGGTATCTTCTGTTGAGCTGGTTGAAATCAATAGTGCTTTATATTGGTTTTAGTATCCGAAAAGAATAATAGAGCAGGGTTAAAACCAAAGATTTATTTGCCAAAGTGTATCAACATTCTCAAAGCTGCTTTGTTTTGATTTTTTTCATTTGTTGGAAGTAGCTCCAATGTTTTCTAAATTACTGAAAACCACTGTTAAAAATTCCTGTAACAAAACTGTGTTTTTCATTATGACTGTTGGTACTTATGCAGACAACATACATAGAGAGAGGAAACTATACAAACCAGACTTACTGTAAAAGCCAAGACCTTTCATAAATGCAGCTGTGTTCTCTTGCAGAAAAATAGGTTATTTGGGGAAAAATATTTTTGGACTTCAAAAAATAGTGACAGGGATACCAAATAACTCTTGGCAAGAGCTGTGCAAAGCTGAACTCTGCCCAGTTCCACCTCTCAGGCACCTTCTGTGCAACAGTCTAGGCTGGTAACTAGGATTAGCAATTTAATCTTCACACCACTTCAGCATGGACATGCAAATTTCAACAAGCCTGCAGATGAAGTCATAAAATCAAGCCTCTACCATTTTAAAGTTGCATAAACAGTGTTTAAGTGGTTTAATAGTGGGGTTTGTTTGTACAGCACAAATGTCACTATATAGAGCAGCTCAGCAAGTCCAAAGATGTGTCCAGCAGAGCCAACTCCCCAGGTGCTGGCACACCATTCCATCCACAGACCCTCTGCAGCAGATTGCCAAGGGCCTCCTGGTCTGTAAGACACACATCTCACTGGTGAGGCCAGACATCCCCCAAACCCGTGTGACGTGGCACATGAGGAAGTGCTCCTGTGTCCCATGAAATAGACCTTGCTTTCCTAGAAGAAAGCCCTCAAATTTGTGCTAAAGGAATGAATGGCAGCTCCACCCTCCCAAAGAGCTGAAATAGCTAAAAACACTGAGGATGAAGTACTGTTCTACCTTCTTGATGAGTCCAACCACCACCTACCTTCTCTCTGTCTTGCAAGTAGCTGTTTCCAGTGGTAGTAAGGCACTAGGGAGCAGTGAGAACCACACGAGATAACCAGAAGTTACCTGATTCTTACCAAAACTGATGGGAATTACATAACCAATGTTTTTTTGAGAACTCTGTCAAATTTAATGCCAAAATTTCTCTTAAGTCTTCTATTTAGGGTACTGGCTGACTATAATCTCTAAAGGTACATCGTCAAGTGCAAACACGGGCCAGAGTTTCAGCTACCTGAACAGGCCCAGGTGCTCAGGTGTATTTTAGGTACTGAAAACAACCTTTAAAAGTCTAGTCAAGATTCCTTTCCTTGAACTGAAGGTTCATAATCTTTGATGAGTCCCATAACCAAAACTGCCATCATAACCAATGCACAGGCATCTCCTTTCCTGGATGTGGGTGGTTTTGATGCCTGCACTGGTTATAAGCAGCAATGTACTAAGGGAGTACAAAACCATGAAATTTAGGAAGATGAGTAATGTACGAAGTGTGGAGGCAGTGAGAGATGATCCTCATATTATGTGCTTTTATTTAATAATTTATTTATAAGTATCAGCTTTCCCCAAACTGCCCCTCAGCCTAGCAATTACATGTTGGCTGATTTCTGGTTAGTGCTTTTCTTTTATAATAACAAACTGTTCCCAAAGCCTCACATACAGAGCATTAGACAATCAAAGTACTGTGTGCGATTTTCCACTTAATTCATTCAGTTAGCTGCAATTAAAACAATACAATTCAAGGCCTTGTGTGTTTCTCTGAAAAAATACAAAACTTTACTTGTTACTATTAATATATACAACCTACAAGAAAGAGTTAACAAAGCCCCTTTGTCTTCACTGTTGTAGTAGAGTAATTTTCTTATCCTTTTCTGTAGATGCCCTGGCAGTCATCAATATTTCTTTCAGTTGCTGTTCTTCAAAAGACACACACTTTTCATTCAACTGCACAGGAAAAAAAAGGAATCCAGTGGGACAAAGTCTCTTGGTGAGCAGATCCACTACAGCTGCCTGGGAAGGAATCTAAGTGAAGGTGCAGCGCTTGCATTAAGGAGATGATCAAACCTATTTAGAAGGGAAGAGGCACCGTTTTATCATGCAGTAATCAAATTTCTGATAGATTTTACCTAGATATTTTACCTAAATATTTCATATTTCTGGAAAAGCAGTGTTTCACGGCTACTGATCTCCGCTCACCCACTTTGTATAAACGACATACCAAGTTTTAGCATGACTATAGAACCTTTCCTTTTTTTGTTTTATGGAGCTTCACTAATGAAACCTAATGACAATCTAATTAATATTATACCAGATTTGTGGGTGCAAAAGAGAACAGAAGCTGTACCTGCCTCCACAAGAAAGTGATAAGCCACCCTATTAGAGCTGCTGTGACTTTCTCCCATACCACCAAGCTCCCCCAAAATTGGGCATTATTTCCATCAGTCATGAACACAGAGCACGCAGTGCTCAGACAGCAGCAACATCTCTGCCTTCTGAGGATATACTGTGTCTGTCCGAGTCTCACAATGCTTCCAGAGCTTCTGTGAGCAAGGTATACCTCCACAGTGTTCTTGGTAGAGGATTATACTCCTGATGTGCTGGTCTTGGCTATGTTAATTCAGTATTTCAGCAGTGGTTCTTGACGGAGGCTTGATTCAGCCTACTCCTGCAACAGAATAACAAAGCACTGATTTGGATCTGTACTCTTAATTATTACCCACCAACATAAATGAGCATTTCACTTAAGCTCAGTTCCTCAAGAAAGAACTATTGTCTGCTTCTTTTAAGATGGTATGAAATTTGTCCAAACATTTATCAAACTATGTGAAATCTCATTGGAAGAGTATGTTCCGAGATTTTGTGAACAAAATCCCTCAGGATAAAGTAACACCAAAACCCATGTCAGAGCAGAGACTCCCAAAGTCTGGTCCAAAGGGAACTCACAGCTCATCTGGTGCTCACTTTTATTCCACTACACTACAGCACAAAAAGGACAGGGCAAAATAAAGAACCAAAATCAGCATTTTTTTTCCAGAAAGGCAGACCTCTGCCAAACCCAGCTCCAAGAAACACTTTCCCGTATTTTCCTTCCTTCCAGTTACTGTCGTTCTACAAAGATGTTACACAGTGATGAATAAAGAAGGCAATTCACCAAACAAGGCACCTATTCCAAAGTTATTTTGTTAAAAGAAATGTGAATACCATATTCACGGCATATGGCTTTATGCTTGAAGAGTCCTGCAATTTGCATATAATCTGGGTGAAAGAAATTTAGTTGAAAGACCACATCTCCAACTCTTAATGAATGTTCCCAGAAAGTCTAACAAAAGAAAAGAAAACCCAACCATCTCTGCTTGGCATGTTTTTTCCAAATGTGCTTTCTTAGCTTAGGTTGCTTTCATAGAGATAACACTGGCAGACAGCAACTGGATATCTTTTGTAATAAACATACTTTTGATATGGCATTTCAGAGCAATTGGATTACTAAAAAAAATTTTACAAAGCTAAACTTATCATCAGTGTATATCAAGGATCATGTTATTACAATAAACTATATAGAGTAAGGCACTGTCCATGAAATCAAGGAGATATTTCGTATCACTTTAATACGGTGACATTATCAACTGACCTATAAATACCAATAACATTTTCATTATCATCTACATTTAACCTTCTTAAAGCTTTCAAGTGCCCTTATGCCCAATACCTGAAAACATGCAATTCAATTCCAGCAAGTAACTCCAAAAATCACATACAGGAAGTTCTTTATTGGTTTCTCTCAATGACTTCCAGATTAAATCTGCTCTTCTATAATCACAGAAAAGGCTTTCTGTAAGTATCTAGTCTAAAAACACATGGTTGAAGTTAGATATTTTCAATGCTGCAACAAAGGACCATGCAACTAGAAAATAGTTAATAACTCTCCTGATGACTCACATACTAAAATCAGTGCTGACTCTTAGTATCAGAAGAATGAAACCATATTTAAGAACTAAAATAAGATTGTGGAGCACACAAAAGGAACAGGTTTGGATCTGAAAGTATCTACCTTTTACCTACTCACCTTTCAGACACTTGGGCTTCATTAACTCCCAAGCATCACTGCAAGAATGTGCACCATCAGTGCAGTGAGTATATAAATGCCAGAATGCCAAGGTAAGGAAGAGGCAGACATTGTAAATCTGTTCACAGTAGTGTTCCAGATTGGTGCTAAAATAAGAGTTATGAGCTACATTCATTTCAAGTAAATATAAGATTATCTATACTCAGTTCAGGCCTTCTTTAGTCATCATCTACTTGGGAAGAAATTATAGCTTATAGAGAACAGCATTCATCTTTCTCAGTGACAGAAAGTGAAAGTGAACAAACTCTGGCCCTTCTCCAGTTCAGGCCAAGGAGAGGTCCATGTGCAAATCCCTGAGGGTGACATCTACCCAGCGCAATACAGCTGCATTTACCCATTCTGTAAGCTCCCAGATCAAAAGCAGTTGGCTCAAGCCTCTGGAGAAACAAAGGCTTCACATCAAAATATTCTTCCAAATAGAAGTTGAGTACACAAACTTACCATCTCTCCTTGTAACAAAAGCTTTCATCCATAATGTTTGCTAGAAGACAAGACCTTTACCACGCCAGAGAGCAACAGAAACTTATAGTGCCCTTTCAGGCCCGTGCATCTTGAATAGTTTCAGTTATGAATGGACAAGTGTTCTTCACACCTCCTAGAACAGGGAAACAAAGAAGAGCAAAAGAAGTCTTGGAGCCCTCCAGAAACTCAGCATTTCCACCTAGCCTTCTATTCAAGTATTTCTACCCTTGGCTATTGATACCAAACAAACCCATGGATGCACTGAATAGCAACAAAGCAGCAGCAGCTAATAAAATTAAACTGAGCTAGACATCATTGCTATATTGAACAAAACAGATTCTTCCCTCCACCAACAATGACTAGAGCAGACAGAAGCACAAAAGCTGTGTGATGATAGACTTTCATCAGGGAAGGCAAATTGGCAGGCCTTGGCAGCTGTGTAAATTCTGTGGTTTGGTCCTGGACGCTGTGGCTTCAGCCCCAGGTCCCAATTCCTTACCACAAACCACTAGAGATCTCTCTGAGTAAATGCAGGGCCAGCTCCTTCTCAGCGAGGCTCCATCAGATTTAAATATCATCCATGCAAAAGCCCTGAAGCTGAAGCATCCAGCCATAGGCATGGCTACTCAGCACAGCTGTGGGCATGGCACAGCTGAGACCCTTTCAGCTTCACAACCGAAGAAAATGCCCTGAGCACCTTCCAGCCCTGCAGGCTGGAAGGCTTTCTTAGACAGCCCCTTGGGAACACAACTCAGCTGCCTTCTCAGAATCAGACACAGAGGACCGCAGATTAATTACTGCTGCCTGTATCTCAGGAACATCCTGGGGACCTTAATCACAGTCCTTAGCCATACTCCACTAGGCACTTTCCACGCATTAGGCAAAAGGCAGGCTCTGTATGTCAGGGCTCCTCCAAGAAAGGGCTGTCCACCTGCAGCAGTACCTGCAGAGCAGCTTTGGAACCCCTCCACAGTCTAAGATGCTATTCCCAATATCCAAACGTAGCTAGCTCAGCCTGTTACTGTCAGTCATTCTGAACTCTGGCAATGAGGCAAATGGGCATGAGCACCAGTGGTCAGAGCCACCCAGGCACTCCGGCTGACACAGGATATAGATGAAAGTCACGCACGGGGCAGCCCCTGCTTTGCATTTTGGTGCAGATGTACACAGAGAAAGGAGCGAGGGCAGAGCTGAGACAGTGGGAAGCTTAGAGAGAAAGAGGGTGTCTTACTTAAAATCACTCTAAAGCACATCACAAATCTGTTAAATCATTGTGGCTTACCCTGTATTTCAGAGTAAATTAGTAACTTTTCAGAGGGAGTGAAGAAACTACCACTCCACTTTTAAATAATGAAAATGCTAAAAAACCTACACTTAACAGCTCTAAAACTGCAGCAAGTCACCCACCAACACCCACTCCTCTTGTCAGCAGGCTTTTTTCAGCTTTGCCTATTATTTGTGTCAAGTCAGAGATGTCTAATGTTTGCTGTGCTTATCTGTTCAACTTTCAGGAGCCCCAAATGTTACAATATGTACCTGTGCCACTGACCTTTTTCCCCACAGCATTTTGATCTAAATAAGTAAAACCCGCAGAGTTTCCAAAATCATTTGGATTCACTGCTCTGAGTGCATAGCTGTAAAAAATCTGCTTTAAGATTAACATCCAATTTTATTCATGCCTGAGGCTTCACCACAGCATCTATTTTTGTAAGATTAACAGCAAGATCCCAGTTCTCCAGAAATGTAAAGAGTAACAGACAATTGTAAAAGGAAGATGATGTTTCCTAACCTGCCCTGCTCACATCCAAGAAGGTACATTTTCCTAGCCCTTTCCACATTGGGTGTAATTTCTATTTGCATTTTTGCACCCACAACATATAGCATGTGTATTAGCCCTTCTGCCTCCCATTAGCTGGAATGCAAACCGTGGGTGCCAAAAAATACTAACATAAATCTCACATGTGCAAATCATCCCCTGAAAGACAGCTTTTACTCTGGAGGAGTTAAGAAACAGCCATCTTCCAGTACCTTGCACAACAGCAGTTTGAATCATCTAACTCGAAAATACAAGTATAGAAAACGAGCACTTGATATTTTGGCTAATCCATTTGAAATGAGCATACATAAAACCACTTATTTTTGGACATGGCAACCTGAGGACAAATTGAGGGTCATTTTCAACCTAAACATCAGAGGAGATGTTGCTTTAAATAGTGCCTTTGGTATCTGTCAATTAGAGCTATTGCATTGCTGTCAACTTGCACTCCTGCTTTAGTTCCAGCTTTGCTCCATTCTACACAGATCCGTACAAATCAATTGTCTCTTGCAAACATGCACTAACCACTGGAAAGTGAAATTAATAAAGTGTGAGAAAAGCTGATTCATAAAGCTGACACTCCTGTGCCCAACAACCCTGGGTTTCTCCCCTCCAGCTAGCAGCTTCAGATAGGCAGGCGAAGTGGCAAAAGATTATCAAATTGCAACTGTCATTCCTGACAAAATGCATCTCAATGCTGGAAGGAATTTTAGGTTTTAAACTAAACCACCACCTCAAAGGGTTCCTCAGAGCCTGTCAATATCTGTACTTTGGATGGAAAGCTACCACTGAGCGCAGTGTGTCCAACATACAGAACCTGCCACAAAATGAAGTTCTTCATAAGAAAGCTCATCTCAGTCTTGGTTGGTAACAATAACAAGAAGACAAGATGAGACCATCAGTCTCAATTGTGAAGACAATGTTTTCCTCCCATATTATTCTGTCTGTCATGTCCCCTTCAGGTTCCAAAGGAATCCCTGTCTCATACATCATTATTTCCCACAAAGCTTGAAAGCCCTCAGGGGGGGTTTCTTCCTGCCCACTGTACCAGCCTTGAAGTCTGAGTACCTTCAGAACAGTGACAGAGGCCTCTGCCAGCAATAAAGGGGAACATCTGCATACCAATTAAACTGCTGAGTGCTGAAGAGTAAAAAAAAGAAAAAAAAAAAGAGGGGGAAAAGCCTTGAAAGTAAATCTGAGCCAAGTTCTAATTAATGCCCTAGGCCCCGATTCACCACAGCACTTAGGCATGTAGTTAACTTTAAGCATGTATTTAGTTCCATTGAAGTCAAAAGACAGCATTGAAGAGGCAAACTACATTAGCACAATTTAATACTCTTTGGGCTAATTAATCAGCCATAAAAATTAACTATGAGAACTGTATTTCTTATTTCCCTCACTGTGACATTTCCAGATAAAAATACTTGAATATGGCTGGAATAAGCAAAAAAAGCACTACTCATTTGGCTGTCATGGGGTGCTTGGTCCTACAGCTGGGAAGGCCAGTCCATAAGAACAGCTGTAGGAACTGAGCTCTCTCCACATCACAGCCTACTGTCTGTATCTTCTATGTGGTGGCAGCTCGAAGACACAAAAAGCACAGCCCTTGTCCTGAGGAGCAGTAATCGAAGAAACAAAAAGAACTGGCAACAGATGAGCAGAGCCACCAGGCAATGGATGGCACATCAGAGACATCTTTCCTTTTCTCTGTAAAGAGGCATTTGCTCACTGCAGCACATCAGTGTCAGTTGTGATTGGAGGTGGCAAGGAAGGGCAGCAGACAGGGCTGGGTAAGCGAGGGAGGCTGAGGGCAGATGCAAGTTTGGACACAGAGCTGGTGAGGTTCCCAAGGAGGCACTGTCAGGCAGAGCTGCGGTGAGGGGAACTGTGCTGGTGTCTAAAGGCAAGGCAGACTGGAGTCCGGCCCAGCCCCAGTGTGGGCAAGGGCTAAACTCTCCCCAGTTTCAGTGCAGCAGGGCTAAGCCCTGTAAAAAAACAAGCCCAGAGTGCAATCTCCACATGGCTGAATTGTCCCAGACACATCCAACCCTCTTCTCCACCTGGTAAGCCCAGCACGGTGAATGGCTGCCAACACTGCACCAACAATACGCAGTCTCCTGGGCCAAACCTGGTCTCCAAGGGCCAAATGTGACCAGCTTCTGGGGTCCTGCTGACTTCAAAAAAGCATGTGTAAGAACCAACCATTCTGTAAATCAGAATGCAAGGAGACAAGCTGGCTGATAAGGGTGTTCTTGCTAGGGATTTCTGCAAAAAGGAAGCCAGAGAAAGTTTGCTGAGTATCATTAATACTGTACCTGGACCTATAAAAGCAAGAAAAAATGAAAGCAGGGGACATAAACTCCTGGTTGACAATACTTCTTTATCTCATCCATCATGAAAACAAAAAAGAACAAAAACAACCCTCCAAAAATTAGAACACCATGAGAATAAAAGAAAGTACCAGCACAGCTTTTCAGATTAACTTTGAATTTCCTTGCTTTCATTGGTTTAAGAGCTCTATTGTTACTCCCTTGTTTTTTTTAATTGCAGATACTAAAAATTCTTTTATCTTTCAAAGTCTTTAGAGTATGTTATATAATTACGTAATTAAAGCCTCTTTCAACTGGATATAATTTACTCTATAGTTTACAACAGCTGCACTAGAGCTATTACAGTTTATCATTTAAAAGCCTAATTAGAGGCTTCTTAATTAGTGGATCCTTCAGTCACTAGACTGTGACTGTGTAAAATATGCTCGGCAGCTATTGCATTTCACAAATCTACATGAAATGTTTGTGTGAAAACAGGGCGTGTACAAGTCCAAAAAGACAGTGCTTGTCCCTGCTGGTCAGCCCATCTGAGCATGCAGAGCTCCACACGACATCTCCACTCTCCTTCTCAGTGCCCCGCTGCTCCACACAGCCTTCCCCTCGTGCATGTGTTGCTGGGAACTGCCAGCACCTCCCAAAACAAGACCCCGGCCTCCCTGAGCTGATGCGACTGTTGCCTCGTTCAAACACGATCCAAAGAGAGGATGGGGCTGTGCCCACTGACTGCCCAGGCCAGCTCTTGCATGGCTCATCAAAAGCTTTCTCCAGCAAACTCAGCTCCTCGCTGCTGCTGCTCTCTCCTTCAGGAGCTCTGCTCCATGCTGGATTCTGCACACACTTCCTCTATGCTGCCCAAAGTACTCGTATCGCTAGAAGGAAGAAGAGGGGAAGAGCCTCTCACTTATACCCACCAACACCTATTTCTCATTAATCACCACCAAACTAGCGTCGGTCACTGAAATTCTAAGTGCAATATTTGCCCAGAGAAAGGACTGTAACTCCTTCATCCTCCCCCCCGGGCGGCACAGTGCCGGGGAGCAGCTGGTGGAACTAAAGCAAACCTTAACAGGAATCACTCCCTAGAACGAGCCTCATACGAACTGGGGGCTCACGGGACCCGCTCAGCGAGCAAAGAGCTTGTCCAGACCATACTCTGGAGGTCTGGTGGGGTTTTATTCCGTTTTCTCCAGCTCGTAACACAGCAGCTGTGTTAGAGTGGGTCAGATTTGGGGCCTGCCAGCCTTTGGGAGTGTTGCTTTAAACAGTACAGTGACAAAATCATGAGTTCTTGTTGACTGCAGGATAATATAAATCAGCTATTGAAAACCTGTATCATTAGTGCTATTGCTTTCCAGTGGTAGATGGCTGCAGTAATGGATTGGCCTCTCCATCTCATCCTCCCACTGGAAAGCAACATATACAGGACCAATCAATAACCTGATCTAAGTTACTTGTAGACATGTCAGGTGCAAATATCACCCTTTCTCAAAAGGTTTTAAAGACCAGGTATTTTTGCAAAATTTAGGCCAGGCGACAAACTGCTTTGGATAAATTGTTGTTATGGTGGAGAACAGCATAACCAGACCCACCCACATTGTTGCATGTGAGTTTTAAACAGGCAGGAGGTAATTCTGTTGTGTGCATGCATTACTTTGTGGGGTCAATAGCTCAAGATGTTCCATTTGAAAAGCATTTTCTGGAATAGTCATATTGCTGAAGAGCCTGTTTGATAGGAAATAACTAAATTATTTCATCATGGAATTTGCCACTAATTTCTACAGCTGAAATCCTAAAATACTTCAGAAATCAATACCAAAATCCACGGTCCTTACTAGGGCCAGAATTTTATCCTATTGTGTCATAACATATTACCCACTTATCGTTGTCAAACCTGAAGTCAGTGGAAACTCTACAGGTCACAGCCTTGTTTCCCCATGGATCAGTGGAGAGGCCAGAGAGGGGTTTAAGGGCCTTCCCTACATAATGGTGGCATCATTTTGATGCCATTACTATGACCAAAACATGTACATGTGTTTCTATCCCTGACGCCACCTCTGCCACCTGCACACACGCAGAGGGGATATGATCAAGTAGATTATAAAGCAGGTCAGAGGCACAGATATTTCACTGTTATCATGTTACAGCCCCCAAGGGTGTCCATGGACACACATGGAAGCGAATGCAAGCTGAGTCCTGGCTATACACTGAGTCCTGCTGTGGCACTGACATCAGGGCAGTCCTTTGGGGGGAGAAAACAAACACGGGCCAGGGCTTTCCAAAAGGTGAGCTGTCACCTTCTGAAAACCCTTGTGACAAGCTGCCTACAGATTTAACTGAGAACTTCACAGGGATATCATATTTCTTTGAGCTGACCTTCTTAGAAAACTTTGTACTCCAAACTTCTGGAAATCCTTGCACCTTAAATCAAACACCCTTTTAAACAGGTCCTTGTACAACACTTGCATTCCATGGCCTGCATGGTACTAACACTGACTTTCTTCAGTAAGTTCAACAGCATCAGAAGTGATGTCATAAATATCATTTCACCTGATTAATTTTGCACTGACTTCTGCGACAAGAGCAGGAGAGGAAAAGGAAGGTGGTGGCTAGGTTCAGGTAGCCATAACCATGAAGCAGAGGAGAAGGCTGAAGACAGAGGAGGAAATAACATCACACCAATATGCTTTGTACTCAGTTCGCCTGCTGGTCCAAGCAAGTACCATGACCTCCCTTCTCTTCACAGCAGGGCAGCCGTGCTGCACTCCACCATGGAAAACCCTGGGAGAGCAGAGCACAGGAGAGCCAGCGACTTGGCAAGGCCAGGCACCCTCTGGAGCATGGTGCCTGCAGCAGATCCCACCAGGGCAGCTCACCAGCCCAGCTCCCTCAGCACCAGGGCACCATCATGAGGAATCCAAGCACCTGCACTCAGCCCACAGCTGTCCCAGCTACGCAGGCTGGTGGCTGATGTGCTCCAGCCTCAGGGCTGCTGCCTGAACCCTTGGGGTCAGAATAAAGAAATGGATCTCTCTGGCAGTCAAGGGATCCTTTTTTATGGGGGCAGGATTATGGATTACCATTTTGTGTAGATCTCTGCTCTTCTCCACCCCCACACCTTTTTTTTTTAAATAAATGAAAACATACCAGAAGAGCTCAGTGTCTTCTTTCAAGACTTCTCTATTTCACTAACTTGTTCCAACCTCCATCACAGCTCTTTCCTTGTCAGCAACTGTACCACTGTGCTATACCTCTGCCCACGCACAAATGCACTGGTTGAAGGTATGATCTGGAATCTCTCCGTTAAAGGAACAAGCAGGCATCCCAGAGACTGACACAGCTGCTATTTGCATGTAAAAGAGGAAAAGAGGTGCATGACTGAGCCCAAATTAGCATGAGCAAAGCCTCCCACCGCATTTGCAAACTACAGCTTGCACAGTGGTGCTAATAGAGGTGCACACTTTCCTCACAAAGAAGGATTTCTACCTCAGCCATAAGGAAACTTGTATAACAGTGGTCCACAGAATTTAGCATGAACTTCTAAATCCCTATTTTTCTAAAATATACAGAATGCTAGAAAAAGAGAAAAACAGTAGATGCAGGGTAGTGTGGATATCCATTCATAATTTCATCGCCACTTGCAGCTTGACTCCTGAAGATGGCTACCTCAGAGACACATGTTTTGTAAGGCCTCCATCACTTCTGTATCCCCAGATTTCTGAATGTCCAGAAATAGTCACAGCACTCAGTGCATCTAAAAATGAAAACCAAAACAAGCAGGGCAAATGCAGATCTAAGGCTCCATTTCCACGTTCTGATAAAGGAGAACCGTTCCTTTTCAGTATCAGCTCTTTCAAAGGGATGCTCTTGGGATTCACTTATGTCTGCAAAGTCTTGCTGAAGACACACACTTCATAAACTGTAAGATTTTAACACAGTCTTTGTCTCTCTGGCTGTGTACAGAGATACCTAAGCATCCATGTCTGTGCCTATACCTACTGAATCAGAAAAAGAGGATTAGACATCTCAGTAGACTGCTCAAGAAGTGCAATGTTACTGGTCCCCCAAATGAAACTGCACTTTGAGGTGCTGTTGCAGAGAAGTTGTAGGCTCTTTTTACTTTATCGTCATACTTTCGTGGAAGCTGTTGGAACAATTCAGTGCCTCCACTATTTCTGCAGTAGGTTTAGCTCATCTGAGAAACTAGAAAGAACAGTAAATGCAGACATTAATGGTAATAAAAATCAAAGCTAAGCCCTACATGAAGAGAAACAAATTCCAAAATGAAAAATTCGATTACACAGTACCTGTCTCCTGTCTTGACTTCCTCATTATACGTAGAAATTAACCCTGTCATTAAGTACTTTGATCAGGCTGTACATAAACAGCTTATAACGGCATGAAATCTACCACAGCAAGCAGGCAAATGAATGAGTGGAGAAATACTGACATTTGGGGCTGCTGTCAGACATCAAGTGCTCCTACTCCCTCAGGGCCAAACTGCTAGAGTAAATGGGGTTACTCTGAGGATTAATTGTTCCCTCCTGGTTTGCACTACTTCCAGAAAGTTTCAGTAATAATATCCAAGAGGCTATCATTTGAGATCGGTAGCACTGTTTTAAGACCTCTGAGAGATTTATAAACTGGGCTTTGTAACTGCTCTTTAGGCTAAAATTTGGCATAGAAATTCTCAGCCCACAATTGACCTGAAGCAGTATCCCACCTTTTTAAAGTGTTCTGAAGTCAAAAGAGGAAAAGCAGCATTTAAAGTAGGAACAGTCACTATCATCTAGCTACCTAGAATTAAGGCACAAGAGGAGACGTGCCCATGGTCAAACTGGTCCAGGTTTGCATTGCTCAGAAATGAGGTATGGCACCATTTCACACACTTCAGCTCCAAGTATTTGTCCCTTACATTTGGAGAATTTCCATGCACTAATGCCCATCATAAGCAAGACTTCTGGGCAAGTCAGAGTTTTTTTCTGGTTGGTTTGTTTGTTTGTCAGGATTTTGGAGCAGAAGTTGCTTTCTTCTGGGATGCATTTAATGCAATGTAACTTTACTTACTTGTGATCCTATCTAAATTCCTTGCACACACAGACAGCCACGCGATCAGAGGTGGTCAGGCCAACAGGGTCTCTCCCCAGCTGTGCCCCTGGTTTGCCATCAGTCCCTTGCCATCTCTGAGCCTTGTTTTCAAGCAGCTATGTTTCCTGCTGGCTCTTCCCACCTCTTCGCTCAGAAGACCCTCAGCATGGAGACAAAGCCATGAGGGTGCCTAGGTACAACATCTGCCCCTGAGCACTGCCTGGGGCCACTGCACTGAATTTCAGAAGTACAGCTCAGATGCTCTCTGCTTTCCTAGGTTAGCTGTGATGGGGTTCTGGTGATTTACCAAGTACAGTAGGCACAGCCATAAGGGAGGAATCTTGATCCAAAAGAGGCAAAGGCGGTTTTCCACTGTCTTCAAGATGGCCAAGATTTTACCTTTAACAACCTAATAAAAGCTTGGAGAAACACTAAGCAACCTCACATATTATTTGTTTCTGTATATACTGCTAAACATACTGCAGAGCAGACATTTTATTACTCCTAGAAACACCAAAGCCCAGTATTTTCTTCACTTACCACAATCCATTCTTTTATCCCATTGCTACCATCAGGCCCAGGATGTTATTGCAATACATTGTTCAACACAGCTATAACCACAATTCAGACAAACTCAGCCATAGACCAAAACATCTGAGCCAAAACAGCACAGGCACCATTGAGCTTCCTGGAATACTGCTCTCAATCTGTGAAGCTGCATAGCTGTGCTTACTCATGCCCCACATGCCAGTTGTATGCCCACAAAAATGCTGCTTTCCGGATCCCCAAACACTCACGCACTCCCTTCTGTACAGCAAGCAAAGAGTGCAACCGTGCCACACCAACATGGGTATACACAGAAGACATCACAGTAAGACACTGTGCAAGGGGTGGAGTTATCTGAAGGCAGCATTTTTACATTTGGCACTAACAAACCAGCCCAACTGCAGCACATGTGTAGTTCCTGGTAATAAAGCAAATAAGCCATTTACTTTGACTTTGCAATTCCTGTTCCAAATAATTTACTTAAATATTGCTGGGTATTTTGCCTACATTAAAAGTTGTAGTAAGGGTGTACCTAAAATTTCTAGCAAACCTAGCAATCCAGGCTGCAAATGCACATTCTGTATACCGCAGCATTATCATTTGATATTTTTAAAATATGCCAGCTTCCCTTCTAAAAACAATTCACTATTAATATCAATTTACGTAACTAGCAGCATGCCAGGGATTTCTCACAGATCCCATCCCTTAAGAATCCCCAGAATTCAGCAAGGTGATCCAATCTCATATGCAAAGTCCTCCAGTGATTACTCTCTTCAATTCATGTCTTCAGTGCTCTGGAGTTTGCTTCTGCTCCCACAGAGCATCCAGCCTTCCTGGTGAACTCTAGGATGCAGAGCAGATTAAGGGCTCCACTCCTGACTGAGAAAGACATTTTTAAGCATGTCTTACCTGTAAGTGCATGTGTTGCTTTAGTAATCAATGGCATCACCTAAAAGTACAGTCAATCAAGTTGTTACACACCTCTCTGAATAGCTGATGCATAAACTAGGAAAATGCACTGGCACAGTTTTGGAGCTGCTCTAGCAAAGTAATGTACTTTGGCACTGAAACATATCAGTCAGGAAAAGTATAAACAAGAGGAGCAGGAGCAGCTACAGTGGCACTGCTTTTCAAAATACACTCAGTGGCTGTTGGGAGGCAAGGCTGAGCCTTCTTTTAGGTTTAAAACTGAACTTGGGAAGGAAGGCAGCTGCTCAGGGATGCAGATGAGTCACAGAAGATATGTGAGAAGCTGGCCTACCTAAAATCTTTCGGGGGATGGTGAAAATTGTAGTCAAGATAAAGTTTTATTAAAGTTTTGTTTTTACTAAATCTTCCTGGATTGACACAGGATTTAAAGTAGTGTGGTAACTTTATTCCATAATAACAAATTCCAGCCCATGAGAACAGCACGTATTCCCAAAGCCAATTGGACAGTGGGGCCCCCTGGGAAGTGAGCCCTGGGGCCAGTCCCACAGATGTAACCAGGATACCCAGCACCTGCAGTGGCTATTGAAGCTAATGGGAATTGCTGGTACTCAGCACCACTGATGTTTGGTCTCCAGAAGAGGAATTTATGATTTAGCATGAGCTTATTGATTACAGATGGAGTCTGTCAAAAAGACACACCCTTGAAAGAAATTGAAGTTTTCAGCCCTCATACAGATGTGCACCTATGGGCTTCTGTCTACAGGATGAGGTTTGAATCCCAGCCACACATCTGAGAAGTCAGTATCTCGGTATATTTGCTGTGTGCTCATCAGGGAAAATCTCCTCAAACAGCTGCAATTAGACTCAGGTCACACAAAAGGAGAGCCTTGCTTTGGTATATCCAAGCCCTCCTGACAGCAGGCTGGGGCTTATGGCTGGAAGAACACAGGCCTACTGGAAAGCATGCTAAATGCAATTGCCTTCAGGACGTGATAAATGTCAGGAAGGCAGTACACAAAGCATTTCCAGACTTGAGTCAGAGAACAAAAGTGTGAAGCTCCTTAGTACAAGGTCTAACTCTCTTTCATACCCACAGGCCCCAGAGGTGCTGTCAGGTAAAGAGCATGAGTCATGGGTGCGTACAATATTCCTTCTCAGCAGTCTTTATCCATCACTCTGCCATTGCTCCTCTGCTAAACAGCCAGAAGGTCATGGAGAAGTATTTCGTCCACATTTTATCTGCACACACTTTCCAGAGACTGAATTCTAAAGAAAACAGAAAGGAAAATATAACCACTTTCAGAGGCCTGTCCCTGGGACAGAAGTCCTCACTTCTTCATGAAAAGCATCACGGTGCACCTGCCATTCAGAGCCATCTCAGTTGAGATGCCTACTCAAGATGCAGGAATCCTTTGGAAACAGGCCCTGGTTGCCCTTCCATTTTCCCTGCAGCCTGTATTTGCATTCAGACTCCACGTAACTTCTAAACGCTGTCTAGGAAAGGCTGATAAAGACACACCACAGGTTTCTTAACAAAGTCAGACAATCCTGCCTTTTGGAAGTCTTGCTATGCTCTTTAGATTCAAACAGACGTTATTGCTAGTAGCATGGAGTAGATCTTCAGTGACTGTAAATGGACAGCGACCTGTTGAATTTCTTGGATTATCAGTTATTTACACCACCCAAAGATCCTGCATACCATCCAAACCATTGTTCTGTGTATTATGCACTCTGTTCCCCAGCGAGGTTAGGTATCAGGACTGCGAGAACAGTCAGCAGGAGTTGAGATGGTTTTAAACTGGGCATCTTGGCTTCCAAGTAGTAAAAATGATTTGTGTAAAACTGCTTGGGCACTTGGTTCTCAAATGAGCAGCCTAGAAGAAACTAAGGACTTTGGCTGATCTGAAATTGTTAGTGCTTGGCATTTAAAAAAGCTCTTCAGAAGGCACCCGACAAATTACTTCATCAAGATTTGGGGGAACCGATGGGAATGCTTTTCAAGTAGTTGTTGGAACAGAGGTGCTCATAATTTTCCTAGGAAATATGTCAAAATTAATCAAATAATTCCAGGAGCAGAAGAAGGCTGCAGCCAGGTTCCTTATTCATCTGTGTCCAAAGGTTGGACTCTTCCTTGGTATGAAGAAGGCACAAGCCATGGCTGATGTTTCCCTGTACATGAGACTGTCATGATACCTCTCTCCCAAATGCCTCCCTCTACAGCCTCTCCTCGGCCCACCTGTGTTTTCTTCCCCTCCCCCACATACATAATTTAATTGAATTTGGTCAAAAAGATATTTTCAACCACCTGTCAAATTTGGATTACATTAGTCAGGATATCCAAAGTTACACTGGAGGAAGGACATACACCAGAGGCCAGATTTTAGTGGCACGCTGAAAACTCCTCAAAATGTTCAGCACCTGCATTGATGGAAGCCTGAAGAAGAGCTTCATTACACCTCCACAGTACCAAGCACTTCGGGATGGGACCCCACAGAAAGGAGCACAGTCCTGGCAAATCCTGTGCCCTAGAGACTGCCTGAGCCCCAGCCCAGAACTCCAGAGCAGATGGATACTCCAGAGGCAGCTACTCCAAGCAGCAGTTGAGGAATAAACACCCCGTAGAGTGGAGGCCCACCTCTCACTGCAGCAATGGGCTGGAAGCAAGGCACAGGGCACTTTCACGTGGACAAAGGTGGGGAAGGCAATGGATACTCCAGAGGCAGCTACTCCAAGCAGCAGTTGAGGAATAAACACCCCGTAGAGTGGAGGCCCACCTCTCACTGCAGCAATGGGCTGGAAGCAAGGCACAGGGCACTTTCACGTGGACAAAGGTGGGGAAGGCAATGGATACTCCAGAGGCAGCTACTCCAAGCAGCAGTTGAGGAATAAACACCCCGTAGAGTGGAGGCCCACCTCTCACTGCAGCAATGGGCTGGAAGCAAGGCACAGGGCACTTTCACGTGGACAAAGGTGGGGAAGGCAGTATGCAAAACCCACCTACCTGTGAGAAGATTAAATCTTATCCAACAGGCCACTTAACTTCCTCCTGACAGCCAAGCTTCCCCCATACAGCCAGCACAGTAAATGAGATTTCAATGTGGGCAAGCAGGAGGCCAGACACAAGTCTAGAAGTAAGGGGGTTTATTTCTTACTGAGCAGCTTGATAGCAGAAGTGCCATGGCCATTCTTTCTAATTTCAGGGACCTTTTAAATAAAGTTCCACTCCAGAAGCCAAGCATGAAAGGAGAGGAATGAAAACTCTTTGATAGATAAGATATTACAAGAGACTGTCAGAAGCTTGCTAGGAGAATGAAGTAACACTCTGGATACTGTCATTGAAAACAATAATGAAAGAGTACACCATTTTCTTAACTGAAGTACTATCAAATCTATGTTACTGCCACACAACATATTTTTCGTCCAAAAGTGCCAATTTCAGGCTATGACTATTGATCTCTATCTAACACTCAAAATTAACTGCACTACTAAGGAAAAGTGGCACCAAATCGTTTGAGAACATCAAACAGTAAAAAGCCAATGGGGTCAAATCAAGGTCAGAATTTGATGAGTAGGGTGTCAGAAATTTAATCCATTTTGTCTAAGATAATGTATAGAGCCCATATTGGGCCTTTTTTTTCCCTTTCTTTTCTGTAATTTTTTTTAAGCTAGCTTCTCTCAAAAATATCACAAAACCAGACCTCAACTTTTTTTTTATGAACTTTTTTCCATGACTGGAGAGAGAAAAGATTAAATGGACTGCAACACAGATGGCAATTATGCCTCTGTTTATTTCCTAATGAGTCACAAGATTATTTTTTGCCTTCTGCCACATCATTTCAGAATACAAGAAAACCTTATCTTGAAGGAGACTTGAGGAGACAAAATAACACTGTTACAAGTTCCAGTCCAGCAAGGGACTGAAGTGTATTTAAAAAAAAAAAAACCAAAAAAAAAAAAACCAAGAAAAAAAAAACCACCCCAAAACTTTAACCACAAGTGAAGTCCCATTCACTTAAACTCAAATTCAGAAATTATGGGTAAATCTGTTCCACCAACTGGTGAATGTGGTGGCTATCAAGTTCATTAGTGGTCTCATGACAAAATATTCAACAGCTCCCATAGTGACACGTCGCATGTACAACTCAGCATTTGGAGGAAGTTAATTCCCTAACTGTGGCTAGACAAGGCTTCTCCTCTGCCCCCCAGCAGAGCCATCTGTGTCCTCTAACTGCTTCCCATATTGCCCCGCCTGCCCCGGGTACTCCCCGGCCTCGGAGAGCTGACACAACTCCCTTGCAGCCCGAGAGCCAAGCCCAGAGAGCCCACTCTGGAGGCAGCGCAGCCGCGAGCGCACTGACCCAGCGCTGCTGGGGCTTCAAACTCGGCTGGGGCCGCTCGCTTATGAAACCCAGGCCGAGCAGCCAAGTTGATAGTGGCAACACCGTCTGCTTCTCGTATCGCAGTCTAGTAATTAGCATGCTCTTGAAAAGAAGCATGAGATACGTATTCACCAGTTCAAACCCTTGTCTCTCACCTCAAGAAATGCCTTAACCACAGGGTTTTGGATAGGGGGACTCCCCTCTAAACCTGCTGAAATCTTGCAACAAAAATTCAGGCTTTGATCCTAAGAGGGCTGAATCCTCAGCCTAGTGATTAGGACACATGGCTGAAAGAGAAGAATCCTTTATCTGAGAACTTTTCATATGTTTTAGGCAGTAACTGGGGGTGGATAATATGAATTTGGATCTTGTCAGGAAGAGTCTGAGTGTGACCTCCCACCTCCTACCAGAATACACAATATGCAAAAGAGGATCCATTTTAAAGGGAGAGCAAGACATACGCTCCTTTCTGGAACAGCACTACCTCCGTGCTGGAACACACTTGCTTTCTGCAGTAGTAGGTAAAGACACCCCTACTCAGGAGATGGCTGGTGCTTGAGAAACACCCATGTCCTCAGGACATTTCTATTTCCTGGCTCTAGAGGTTCCCCTTCAGTGTCTGGAGATGCCTGCTGGCTTTGGTGAGCCTCAGGCTTATCTATCCCAAGGAAGTTCAAAGACAACACAACTGGTGTGGTAAAGACAGGGCACAGTTAGGTTGAATAATTTGTTACCTAAAAATGCTTCTGACAGATGGCAAGGCTGTTCTGGAACACTGTGAACATAACAGATTTTGGGACAGGGTGCTGAAGAGAACTGATTTTAGTGAAAAGTTGGATTTTTATCAAAATGACCTTTTCCACTCCAAGTGCCTGCTTTGCATAGAAAATTGCAAAGAAAACTCCAAAATTTGATAAGAAATTGAACATCCCAGTGACTTAACTGGAGTTCTGGTTTGGTTGTCATTATCCTTCATGGCCCATTAGCTGCAACTGGACTCCATGTCCAATGTGCATCATTGCCAAATGTTCCCATGATGTACCACAACAGCACAAGAAAACAGAAGACCATCGTTCACATTAAAAAAAGCTCAGAGTTTAAGGAAGAGAATAGACCACTTGCCCTGAACACTCGCAAGTTCCTTAATCTGACCGGGGAACCAGTTGCTTCTACCTTGCTTTTTCCCCCCCCCTCAAAAAACCTGCAATATTCACAATCCATTTTAATCACCAAGGCATTTTCAGGCTGTATTCCCAAAGAAACGAGGCTCAGCTGTTGGCACTGTTGTCCATTTATCTGTGCAATGGTCAGTTCTGTGTCCTTTCCCTTCCTGTCTCCTCAACGCCTTCAGAAACTACCCGACAGACAGGGAAGGGGGAAGGAGCTGTGAGTGCTGGGTGGGAAGAGTAGATATAAAAATCCTTAGTTCTGTTTTGATACTTTGCAACCGCAGCTCAGATCTACACAGTAGATCAGCAAGTCTCTGAGGTTTGAGAGGAAACACTGCCAAAAGATGGTATTTCTTTCCCCTTAAAAAAAAAAGTTGAAACAGTTTATTACTAGGTGTTGTATCGCATCTGAAACTTTCAGTTTCAGTACTTATGTGACGTATATACCAAGTGGAGAAGGATCTTACTAAAACCTTCCAGGATGAAAACCCTCACGCTAGCCAGTCTAGACATTCTCTAGCAAATACAAAAGTGGGATTAGATGGTGCTGCTATTCTGACCCTAAACAAAAATTAATTAGTATAAATTAATTAAATAATAAAAAATAAATTAAAAGAAAAAACCAACTAAAACAGGTGAGCATTAGCTAAAACAAAGTTTAGTTTGAGATGGTGAAATGCTACAATATACCTTAATGAGGTAAATCCATTAAAATACCAAGCATTTTCTAAAGCATGTTAAAGTATAAATTTGTCTTCTGATTATGTAGGAACTTAATTGTAAGAAAGAACATAATTTTCTAAATTAGAGTGGAAACCAGACTCATTCTATTTGATACTTAGCTTTCTACATATCTGGCTATTAAATTAAGAGGTTACTGAATTTTTAGTGTCTACTTAATCTCTTGGCTTACTTTAGACTCCTCTTCTAAAAAGTTTCATTTAAGTGAGACGAAAATCATTGATTTCTGATGCTTCACTCCATATCTAGGAAACAGAAACAAGAAGCATGAGGAGACACTTGAGTTAAATTATACACATCTCTCTCTCTCCAAGAAAAGGTTTTCTGTTTGTGTTGGAATTAACTTTTTTCCAATACCTGGTAATTCTCCTGGTTTCTACATACATATTCCACAGAAGAGGCAAAGGTTACCGGTGTACAGTATTACTTCTGTACGATGCTGTATGTTTTCAATTAGGCACTCCCACAATGATTTCCATATCTAGCCACTTGCTCTTCTTATTTCTTGATAAGTGATGGCCTTATCAGGAAGTCGGGGGCGAGTCTGTTACTGCTTTGAGTAAACAGCCTAAAGGTCATTTTAGATGTTGGCTTTGACACTCTTGGTTCAGTAGACACCCACCATGGCTGTCACCAGTATGCCGAAGTTACCCTCATGGAAAAATAGCCTTTCAGTGGGTCCTGTTGTCTCTTCAAAAGAAGAGACCACCAGTGGGTACTTAATGATGAAATGAGGAAAATTCTATCAAATTCCCCTCAAAGATACCTGACAGAGGCATTTGGTCTGAGGTCAGGATCCAGGTGCTGGAGGTCTGCTAAGGTTAGGGGAAAGTCCTCGAGTTAATGGAGTCTCTGAGTCCTTGTGTGTCCCAATGGGTGCCACAGTTCCAGCCAGTGCTCAAGGACCTGTTAAAGGAGGTTTCCCCAAGAAAAAATGACAGCAGCAGAAGACATCCCAGCTACACGGGCACAACTGACTTCAGCAGGTGTGGCTACGTACTCTAGAATGACAGGGGCAATACCCACGGCTCACACAGCACCCCCACTTGGGGAGTCCACCCGCACCGCTGTCACACTCCCCACTGCCCTCCAACTCAGCCTTCTGCAAATACCATTTCTCTCCTGCTCCCACAAGATTGAGCAGTAGAACAGTAGAAGGCACAGCTTTGCTGAAATAGATGCATCCACTGCCAGAGTGTGTTGGCAGCACACACCACCACTGTGCCTCCATCAGTAAAAGGTCGTTCCAACACTACACTCCTGGCCACCCTCTCCCACACACTCTTCAGCATGAAAGCAGGAAGAACCCAGCAGACAGGTTTAAAGATACTATCATCCTGCAAAAGAAGAGTCGCATGACTACAGCTGAGATCCAGAGTAAAGGCCAAAGCACCCACAGGGCTGATATAGCAATGTGCCTTGTACTGACAACTCTACAGACTGAGCTACACATATCCCACAAGGGACACCACCACCCAAGGCAGAATCCAAAGTTCATTACAGAATAACTCCTGAAGTCCTATCAGGAAACTTCCCACAAACAAAAGTAATTTTCTTCTCAAAATTAGGTACTTCAGGCTCCTAGGCTCTCACTTTAGGCATCTGAAGATAAAGTATTTCAAAAGACTATGGAACAGGCAAGTCTCACTGAAGTCCCATGTAAAGAGTTACTGTGGATTCAGGCCCCCAGGATGCTATTCTGGTACTGCCTGGTGCTTCATCTCTCTCCCCTCACACCAGCACACAGACAACTTAGTAGCAAGGCATCTCAGACACTTCTCCCCAGACGGAACACGGCGCCTCCAGTAACTGAGGCACAGTGTCAAATCTGTCAAACCTGCTGGACCGTACCATCTGTGTCCACTTTACAAAAGTGGAAAAGGTACAGCACAGTCCAACCCTCCTTGTCTGGCTAGAGAAAGCTCTGAGGCTCTCCTAAAAAGTGAGGGGACAGTAATATATGTACTGATATATCATCTCAATTTTTCTGTAAAGAGAGGTACATGCTAATACATGTGTTGTTAAATTTCTATATGAAGTGCACCTTGTATCATCTTTGCCTCACTTCTCTGCAGCTAAAAAAGAGAAGAGAGAAACCAGAACCATGATGAACAGCTAGGGAAGACAGCAAATACATGTGTGCTCTTCCAAGATGATGCTGTCTTTTCAGAGCCAGACACTCAGGTTACTGCATCTACCAGCCTTTTTGCTTCAAGACACACATGACAGTAGCTACCCGAACATCCTGTTCTTCTTTTCCACCATGCCTTGTGAAATCCAGCTGTAGCCATTGTGACCTCTGGTACTGCCCTCACAACCAGCACAGGCTGTTCTACTGCCCTTAGAGACGAAACTTCTGGTTTTCAGACGTGATTCCTAGCACAATTCACTCTGAAAAGCATTATCATGCAGGAGCTAATAGACAAAAACTCACAAGGACACATCCCATTGCTCCTTTTCCCTCCCTTCACTCCACAACAAACAAGGCTTCAGAGACCTCTGCAACAGCAGTCAAGCCCAACTTCCACAGAGCCCTGTATGGTATTGTATAGGCACAGTCAGAGCTGCTTTCTCCAGACACGGGGCTCCATTTTCCAGTACATAATTTTCACTTCGCGCTAAACAGACAACAGAGTGTGAAAACTCCCTTTTTTTGGGTTTGACATTATCGTACAGACAAGAAAACCATCTGCAGTTTTCAGCTTCAGCTTTTGCTCCAAGTTGGGATCTTTCTGTTACTTTTCCCAATACATTTTCGAGCCCAGACACTAATTCAGTCTACTCCCTACTTCAGCTGCTCTCCCACTCTGTGAGCAATGTCTGCTTTCTAGCACGATGCAGGAGTCACTAAACAGCACCTGAGTAGGGTGCTTACAATCCCAGGATGCCATACCACAAAGTAG
Source organism: Gymnorhina tibicen (assembly GCA_013399875.1). Lineage (NCBI taxonomy): Eukaryota > Metazoa > Chordata > Aves > Passeriformes > Artamidae > Gymnorhina > Gymnorhina tibicen. The sequence continues at coordinate 299,094 of VXAZ01002138.1, forward strand.
GCTCTTGAATCCAATACTTACCCAAAGAGGGCATGAGCTTGCCAGCTGCACAGCCCAGCACTGCTCGCTCATGAAGGGCAGAATAGCACAGGTGGAACTTCACTGCAGTCCGATATCACAACCTGTCATATCTTCCTTGCTAAAGGAATCTGGGTAAAGAAAACACAAGCTGTATTTAAGCAATAATACCTTCTGGGAATGTCTAGCAACAAGTGCTCTGAGGAACGAGCTGTGCCTCTGGCCCTTACCCTCACCACTCAACAGTTCTCAGGCCGACTGAGTTAAAATAGCTGACTTAAAAGTCGTAATTGCTATTCTCAACAGTAAAATACAATTTTTTTTTTAATGTACCTTTTAACATGCTGCAAAGTTAAACATGGCTTGCATGTTGCCATGGATATAATTTCATGTTTATAAGACTGGTCTTTCCTGGCAGCTAAATGCTGGCATGGGAACAAATAGCAGAACAGGGTTTTGTTTGGCATTTTGCTTTGTTTAGGATAGCTGCTAACTACTTTTCTTATTAACAAGCTTTTGATTTTACTGGAGTTTCTCTAGGAAGAGTTCATCTCATTGGCATTAAACACCTCACAACCGATCCTCCAGTCTGTGTGAGCAGAGCCCTGACCTCTGTGGCACCACTCATGAGAATCAGGGTATGGGGTCAAGCCTGAGTATGTTTACATATCTGCCATGGCTGATATCAGACAGGATACAGTGCATGAAAACATCCTTCATCTCTGCTTGCTTCATCCCTCAACACAAAGAGCAGGGGTTGAGCTAGAACTAACTTTTATTCAGAATGAAAACGTGATCAATTCTGACTAAAATAAGGCACCGAAGTTAGGTTTTCATTTGAGGAGACGAGCAGTTTCATTCCATGGGGTCCCAGGAAGAATCTCCAAAATGGAATTGCTAAATTCGTATCAACTTCAAATCAGCTGCATTCATGCAGAAAGGCTAATGAAGCAAGAATAAAACCGAGACTGGGAAGAAGGTGTTACCAGTCCAGAATACCAAGTGTAAATGCCTCCTTCACATCCACACCTAATGACTCATGCCCGCATCTATTTCAAAGACTGTGTGTGTATCTCTAGCCCTGCTGGATGACTTATGTGGCAGAAGTCACCTGGTCTTCAGTGGGACAACATTTCATCCTTCAGTGAATGAACCCAGGGATAACTTTTGCCTGCTGGTTGGTAACATGTAGGATTGTATCAACTCAGCTGCTATTGCTAGGAGATCTGAAAATAAGATGTAATTGCACAGGCAAATCCGGGGATTACACCACACCATGTCCCTCCAAATCACGCACCCAGAGTGTTTACCTCTGTCTGTGTGTTGCTGTCATGAAAAATTCTGTACCTATTTCAGTGTCAGAGATACATATCAGTCAAACCTGACTTCAGCTTTTGAAGTGGGTGGAGAGCAACACCGCCCCTCTTCTGTGCTGGAGTCTGCAACTAAACTGCATTTTACTCACAAACATGTCTGTAGTTCTGCCGTGTTCTGACTTTTAAAAAAAATAATCTCATTGGACAGACACCACCAGCAAGTTTCTCCACTCTGTGGAGTGTCTTCACAGCCCTCCCACATAGTGAAAATGACTCAGACTAAACTACTAAATTTAGGGCATTGGTATTCTATGTGTTACGCTGGTGTTCATACAAGTAATGCCTTAAACAGTAAATTTCTGAATTAAGCATTCAGGCATCTCTTCTATGCTGCATTTGCCACTGAAACAGAACGGCAATGAAGGTGGGCTGAGGAGGAGGTTATTTGGATCATGATTTGGCTTGTGTTTTGGCTAGAGCTATATGGGAATTTGAATGAGGTTTGCATGCACTTTTAGAAGTATCTATTGACCCAATATCATGACGTTTGATCTCAAGTGATGAGATCGTGCAAGATTAGCTGCCCTTGGGAGATTCCCTTCATCTCAGGCAAGAGACAGCAGGCTTTGACTCACAAATGAGGAGGATTTCTCTTGGGATGACTAGACCAATTCCCACTCCTCAGCATCCAACTCACCCATCTTTCTGATGTTCCCCTCCTGCAAGGATGGTTCATGAAGCAGCTGCTGAGCTGCTGGTTGCAAATCCATGCAGTCAATTAGATCAGTACTTCTGTAATTCAATATAAAATACAGAGAATTATTGAAAGTTTTTAATTTGCAAATCAGACCCTGTTTCATGAGCAACAATCATCCATGTAAGCAAGGACAAGGTAGTCTGGAAGAAACCTGCGATGGCCAAGAAGTTATGTGGCTATCACCAGCAAGTCGGCTTTGCAGAGAGATTGGCCACGTGGTCACCGCCCAGAAAAAAGGACAGCAAGTCCCTGACCCTACGGGGAGCAGAAGAAGCAATGAGAGGGATGGAATGAGAAGAGGAAGCGGAGAAAGAAGAGTGCTAATGAACCTTGTCAGCTGAGGCACTTTTTCCTCTCTGTTTGCTTAACATCACCAGCAAATCAGTGTGAGACTGAAGTCAGGCCAGAACCCGGCCAAGAGACCACACTCTCCTTCAATCTGACCACACCACCTGCTGAAGCCAGCGAGAGTTTTATGTGGGTATCTCAGGCAAGGACACAGAAGCAATGACTCATCTATTAATGAACTTTGTCTGTTTGCCAGGTGCCTCCAGAAAGGCACACTTTTCTTAAATATTTGTGTTTTTTGAAACTGCTGAATAACCTTCACAAATCCAGTTCATGATCTGTTACCCAATCAAAACCATGCAATTGCTAGGAGCAATCTGAGCTGTTTACACTGCACATTTTTATCACATGCCCTTCCTTTGTTCCTCATCAGTGGAGCACAGCTCTTCAATAAAAGTTAGGTTCATGCAAAAACATTTTAACATTTTAACATTTTCACATAACCTGTTGTAGCTTCCAGGAATGCTTATACTGGTCTGATGTACAGTATTTCAACCTGGGAAGTTGGGCATTCTTGCCTGAAGTTCTGTGGAGCAGGTAAAGAATAATTCTTTTCAGTAAAACCCAAAACTTGTTCTTGTATGAACACCTGCCTTAAGGAAAATTTCCACAGTACAATGTCCGTCCTTGTCCTGACCCCACCCGAGAAGCAGTGATCTTAAAAGACCCCAAAGTGCCCACTTAATAGAATCTTAAAAACCCATGCCTAGAAGCGATCTGGAGGGATTATTTAATCTCTTTCCTTGCTCTAAAACAGAATAAATAAGTTAGACCAAAACTGAAAAACATTCATCGCACTTTTTCTTGCAAAAATTCAGACAAGAATATTCCACTTTCTCCCCAAGTAATCTGTGCCATGATTTTACTACTCATGCAATTAGAGAGCATTTTCCTAACACTTGAGCTGTGTTTCTTCACTTTATCACCTCATATTTGTCCAACCAGGCAACTTTGACTGGGTCAAATCACCCAGGTTTATCACCCAGATTTTGACTGGTAGCAGAGTCAGAGAATATAATGAAGGAAAGATGTTGAAAGCCAAGATCTAGAGATATACCAAGATCAGAATATCTGTATGATATCTACTGCATACTAGTTGCCCTATCAACTAAGAAATTACATTAGTTAAACATTAATTACTCTTGGAAGTTACAGTTTTAAATCATTTTAAAATTTAGGTCCATACAAACTGTCTGACAAACCTGTCTCACTATCTGTCCAGGAATCCAAATCTCTTTCTTAAGTGGATTCATATTTCCAACTTCATTAACACTTCCTTCTTTAGAATACTTACAGTGGACTTATAAAAAAGATAGGGAAAAACCTTTTAGCAAGGCCTGTAGGATATGCAAGGAGTGTTGTTTTCAAACCAAAAGAAGTCAGAATTAGACTAGATGTAAAGAAGTAATTTTTTACAGTGAAGGTGGTGAAACAATGATACAGGTTGTCCAGAGAGGTGGTGGATGCTCCATCCCTGGAAACATTCAAGATCAGGCTGGACTGGGCTCTGAGCAACCTGATTTAATTGCAGATGTCCCTGCTCACTGCAGGAGGCTTGGACTACATGGCCTTTAAAGATCCCTTTCAACCCAAACCATTCTGTGATTCTGTGGACAAGTAAATCTTCCTCGGTAAAACTCAGTTAAAATATCTCCCTAAATAACTTCTACCTTGGGAAACAGAGTTGCCTCAACATATCCTACCATGATGACACATTAAGTGAATTTTGCCATATTGCCTTTCCAAGCAATATCCATGTAAAATGTCCCTTGCCACTAATAAGTGCTTCCAAGAGTTGCTCAAAAGCATCTTTCCACTCAGCCCAGGCAGGTGGCTTAAATTACACCCACTTGTCAAAGAGGCTCTGCTCTTTCTAACTTCACCCAGATAAGTCTGTCCTTCAGTATTCCACAGCGTCAGGCAAGCATGGATAATGCTTCTCCATTTCTCCAAGCCTGTCCTTACAGAATGAGCTGTATGAATGCTCCAGTCCTATGACTGATCCCAGCAAATTTCTAACACATCTATGAAATATTTAATTTGACTCTATGCTACAATGTCAGGTCCTTCTCCCATATTTGTACTGATGTTGCCTTCTTAACCTTCCAAAGGTGCTGCTGTGATATTTACTCTTTTAAACCTTTGCACTGACCTCTTTCAAACTGAGCATAAAGTCCTTTTCTCACTAGGCTGGTGTAGGGCGCACTGCGATGGAGCCCTATTTCTTCATCGTCTCAGAGAAATTCATACCCCTGCCTCCAAAGTATGACACTAGCAAGTGCCAAATATGTTATTTCTACACTTTTGATTTTAAAAGAAGTGGTCTGGTATTCCTGAATTGAAACTCTTAATTTCAGTGAGCTGAACCAAAGCAAAACATTTTGGTCTGACCCAGTTTGACATCAGTTTGTCTCATCTGTCTAAAGCGAGCCTCTCTGTCCAAGCTTCCTCCCATGATCCAGCACTACAGTAGGTAAGAGGAGAGACTGCAACACACCCTTGGTTAGATAATACAGAGGTGGGAGTGGCTGTAAGAAATAATCAGGATACAATGCTTCCTGTCCCAAAAATACCACAGCATTTCACACAAATGGCTCAGACTCAATATTAAGTAACACACAGCAACCCAGCTCAACAAACTTTGAAATGCATCAAACTGACTCAAAGCAAAGTATTTCAGTGATACCTTCCCGGCGAGTCCTCCTTAAATTTCAATCTCACAGAATTTTTGCATAAAAGTCACTTGAACACCAAGTATTTTTTAACATAATATAATTAGCAACTGTAGAAATAGATCAGTCATCATGACTTGCTGCACAGGAAGATCAGAATACTGATTCATACATACTTTATATACATTGAATTGCTTCAGAAACCCAGTACTTTTACATCTTCTTCATAGCACGACAGTTCAAATGGAGGTCTTTGCTCTCCAATGGTTTGCACATAATGGGAAGTGATGTTAATCATAAGAACCACCAGAAAATTCTTTTAAGCCAATTAGATGGCATCAGTCACAATGACATTAGTCATCCACTCCTCAATCTAAGGAGAAGGAACCAAAAATTGTCATTCATCTACTCCTGAAGCTGCAAAAGACATGAGGGAAGTGTACTATTTCCCATTCTTCTTGCAATCATTGTTACACAAAGTGACACAAGCTGCTATTTTCTGTTCTTTTTCTAGGAGAAGGGTGGTTACTCTCTGTGCAGGTTACAAGAGAGACTTGGATCTCATTTTACTGCTTCATACTCCCTCTGCCCGTTCTTGATCACCACATGGAAATGTTGCCATCAGCCTGATGCCATTAGCCTCTGCAGCTTATAAGGGCAAGATGAGTAAGATGTGACTGCTGGTTAGCAGTGACAGGGGAGAGAGTTGTCATACATGGTGCCATGACTCAGCACACCAGTGAGAATAATTAGAAAAGCATGAGAAGCGGTAACCAACATGTGGAAAAGTGGACACACAAGGAAAATCTTCCAAAAAGCTGATAGTGAAGCATCAGAAGATGTTAATTGCAGAGGGTTCAAAATGGAGGGCTGTAAGAACAGATCCAGGATAACACTGTAGCACAGACACCCATGCCCTGGAGCAGCCAGCCTAACAAACCATGCTGCTGAGACCAGTAAGTGCCACCGATCTCAGTGAGCTGCGAGGTGGGGGAAGCCCAGGAAGAACTGTTAGGAGGAGAGGCTGACCAGACTCTACCTTTCCACAGCAGGATGGTTTGGGAATCCCAGAGATGCTGGTGTAGCAATCTATCACTTTCACCCCAGCCAGGAGACCAGACTACCCAGCGGCCCTGGTCAGCACAGAGTACATGATGTTGTTCCAGCATGAGAGGCACCTTTGAAGCACTCAACTGCTACATACATCTCCAAGGCACGGGCTGGCCAGCTCTGGAAATAACAACTCTTGAAATCCCCCCAACACTTTGTTTTTGGAAGACAGAGGTAGTGAAAAAGAGGATGAAAAATCAGAAATATCAACCCTTCTGACAGAGGAGTAAATAGGCCAAGTTAATAGTAAAGTAATATTCTTGAGAAGGCAAAGAAGGATCTGTGGCTGAGAAGTCGAGATGCATCCAGCACATGTGGGGAAACTCTGCCAAGGTTTTCATGGCATCTGGTCCTCTGGGATGACATTTTGGCTCACTGCCCAGTTAGAATTTGCCCTTGAAGGACTTTATGGGCTAGATCCTCAGCTAGAGCAAACTGTGCTGCTGCTTTTTAGAAGCAGGAGAATTTTGAGCAGGAGAGAGAGTTATGCCCCAGATCTCAGACTGGTAGGATGGTTTTCTCAGGGGAGCTACATCTGACAGCTTCACAATGAAAGGAAATGGTATCCATGGCATGAAACTCCAATTCAACAAACAAATTGGAAATGGACTTTACAAGAAGTCATGTTAACAGATGGTACCAAATCCAAGTGGCAAAGATCACAATTACTTCTTCACATTTCACATTTTGTCTTTTGTGTGTGTGTGTGCTTCAGCCCCAGAGAAACAGATTATGACTCAAGAAGTGGAGCTAATTAAACTATAACATACTAAAAGGAGATTTGGCTATGTTGACATATCTGGAGTGTGGTACAGCAAGATACTCCTCTGTAAACACTGAGATACCTCCCCAGGATTTCTCATAACTATGAAATAATTCAGAGTATCTCCAGAAGAAGTCTTAGATTTGAATGCCAACCCTAAAACTAAAACATGCCTGAACTAGATTGATCAGATAAACTAAGGCCATATTTACCTATCTATAAAAAGAAGATGAAGAAGGACAACTGGAATAGTAACTGCGCCCTGCAGTTGTTGCTAGGCCTCACCTTCCTACATCCAGCTGCACTGAATCCAGATCCATTCTCTTCAAGAGATGGTATCTAAGACTCCCTGATTTGTTTTTCACACTGTCCAGTAGAAATAACTTGATCACAGTGAAATAAGACTCACAGCAGCCCTCTTTTTCCCAGAGGAAGAGAGATGTTCCAGAAACTGTAAAGATACAACTTTAATTATGTTCCAATGCTCAATTATAACAAATGCCTTTTTTGCACCATGCTAACAACATAAAAGGTCTCTAACTCTGAGGTGGCCCGTGCTTTGCCTGGTGAATGAATGAAGCACCGCTGACCTAAGAAGTGTTGATTATCCCACAGGAAGGGGAACAAACTTTCAGTGCAGAGCATCTTCGCACCAGTACACTTTTATCTTCTCCAGCTCTAACTGACCTAGACATACTGCTGGCATATGGAAACTAGGAGTGAGGTTTCTGATAGATGAACTCTACTAGCACCTTCTACTAGGCTTTAAAATATGTCCAACCTAGCTGTTCATGCACATCCTGCCAGAAGCTACAGCTGCCCCTGCAGAGTCAGCAAAAGGGAACGTCTCTCTGTGTCTCATCATGCAAGAGATGCTCACTGAAGACATGGCAAAGAGGAGCTCTGGGCATATGCAGTATGCTCAAGCATCTGCAGCACATCGATCTGTCTGTGGGCAACAGATGCCTTTACAGACATGCAGCACTCCAGGCTCTTTTTATGCTCATTTGCATTTAAATACTGCTAATTGGAACTCAAACTCACACTTCCCTGGCTCTGAGCAAGAAAAGCATGCCCCTTTAGCCCAGAGTTAATGCCTGGGCTTAGCTAATCGTCCTGGCTCTCTCCACCACCAGCAGAGACAGGCAGTACTGCTGCATGATTCACTCTCCTACATCCATAATGAATCACTCTGGCCACCTTCAGTGAAGAGGGAGACACACAGAGTGCCCGTACATGTTGCTTAGACTACAGACCCAGCCTCCAGACAGCTCAAGGAGGACAAGATACAGCCTACCTGAATAGCCTTTTCTTTTAAATGTATCCAGTGGTCAAGGCAAATGAAAAAGGAACTGTGGCTTCTTGACACAATAACCTTACAAAGATATAGCGAAAGCAGTAATCCAAACCCAGTAATATTAACTACAGTAACACAAGCAGCAATTCCTGTAGAAGTCCACAGCTGTTCCACATGAAACTCAAGTGTGCCACAGCCTGTGTGTAGATGTGTATCACACATCTGTCCAATATGAAGGCCACTGCCAGTTCACATGCCGTGTATGTTTTCAGTCAGAAAAGAAATGAAGCCATTGATCCAAGGGTCTGGAAACCAGGTCATGAGATTCCTTCTGCATGATCCTGGTATCCTGCATGAAACTTCCTGTCCAGACAAACACCTGTAACCTCATGCTTTCAACATAGCTTTGATGTATATCCTTTGCTTGGCTTCTGCAGTACTTTTAACCCTTCCAGAGAGGGTGTGCTTGGGCCCAAGCTGCACTTCTGGGTAAGTGGCAGAGAAGAACAAGGCTCTGCCAGTGGGAAAGCAGACAGACTCTCCTGCTGGTTTCAAAGCTTCTGCAGGGGCACACCAGGCAGGGCAGGCTGCCAGGCTTCTCTCAGCAAGAGCTGCATTGCCAGGAAGCAGAAATGACCCAAGGGATCCACTCCATCACACAGAGGCACAAGATTTGCATGCATAGATCTTGTGCTCTGGTGGCCCTGGAGCAGCTGCCTGTTCTGCAGTGAGGGTTCTGCCCTGCCCATGAGAGGACAGTTCAAGGCCCATTGGAACAGGCCCAGGGACCGGATCAAGTTTGACTGGCTCTGAAACATCCAGCTGTGTGGCGTGACATGTCTCTTTATCTCCTGGGGGGAATGGGATTTTGCACATTTTCATTCCAAACACATAAAGCAGGTAGCTAGATGAAATATACCACAGTCAGGCTCTGAAAAAACTTCTTGTAGGTGTGAAGACTGCAAGTGACATACATCACTCTTCATTTAACACTTCATTGATCTCTGACTTGTGGATTGTTCTCCTTCTGAAAAACCCTAACTATTCCTTTTACATGGGAATTTTGGCCAGAGTCACTGAGATGTCTTTACACATAGATTTGGCATAGATATCACAACGGCAGTGAGATACTGATCTGGCTGTGACTGAGGCAGAAGAGCAAATGTCTATGTCAGCTGCATCTGGAAAGAAAAAGGGTTTCTGTTTGAGCCAGCACACAGCATCAGGTAGCCAGGAACTGACTGCTCCACTGGGTTCTCGACGCTTATGACAACATCCTTTCAAGCAGCTTTTGAAAGATCAGTCACGTTGAAATGTATGCCACCAACTGAAATATGCTTATTATGCAATATAAGCTGAATGCTTTGAGAGCACTAAGAGCAGTTTGTCCTGTACAACTCCCTATAGGATCCTATTTCCAAGGCTTGTAAACTAACCAGGCTGTCTAGACCAAGTTCTGTATGTGTTCTGGATAGATACACCGCAAACCAAGAGACACAGTCTCCTCCCTGCAAGTATATCATAAATAATACAAATGAGTCTATGAAAGATGGGAGAAGACTATCAAGTGTATGCAACAGTCGTGACTTACACCTACCACAAATGTGTGCCAACACATCACATCAATTGACTTTCTTTTCACTTGGTCTGCATCTGACCTTGCCATGTTCATTCCAGTAATAGAACAACAGCTTCGACCTCAAAGTTATCTTTCAAATAACATTTTTCAACTGATAACATGCTCCCACACTTAAATTAACCAAACTTTTAACTACACTTTAGCCTATTTTTTTCATACAGGTTTAATGCCAGAATAGTTAGGAAAATGAAAGAGTATCAATTTAACAAAAATATGTGTTTTAGTAATTGACAGCATGTGTCAAAGTCAACAATCAAAGAGCTCAGGCAATGCAAGGTAATACATGTTTTCATTCCAATTATTGGTTTCTTAATTTAGCAAATAGGATTTTTGACTGCATTGAAAGAGGAAATCAGCAAATCAATACTAAATTTTCTGTAGAAGAAAGAGGCATAAAATAACTCAGGTTACCAGAGAAACAAATTTAAGCAAACTGGTGCCACAAATCAAGTAATTAAGCAGAAAGAATAATTTAATGTCTTCCAAAATTATTGATTTATGATACTATGTCATGTTTGGTACATAAATATTTATTATCTTGCATTTCCTGTTCCTTCAACCCTTTGTAATAAAGGCCAACTCAGCCAAGTCCAAACAGTGAACAGTAAGAAAATACGATGTTATATCTGCCTCTCCCTTGAGAAGCAGAAAGCACATTTCATGTCAAATTATTCCATGCACAGGGAACACTGCAATACTGCATACACACAGCCATCCACGGATTACAGGATTAGACCCCTGTGTATACCCAGCAGCAGTCTAATAAATTTAAATTAAACTGTCATAAAGTAGACAGGGGCAGTCTTTTTAGTCTTGCCCTACAGTACAGCAAGAAATGTATTGTGCTATGTATTTGCCTTATTACTCAGTTCTTCCTGCCAAGAAGCAAGTTTCCCTAAACACCAGAAGCAGAGAGAGAACTTTGAAGGTTTAAATCCTTATGCTCTTTTAGCTGGACATCAGCAATATCCACTTCTTCAACAACTCACAGTGCAAAGGGCTGTTGTTTTCCCTGCAGGACTCTAATCTGATAAGGAGCCAAGACTCAAGCCAAATCTCAGCAAAAAGAGAAAGAAAAAATATTACATCTTCCTGTTTTTCTTTTTTCCCCCTTGCTCACAGAACATTACCAAACTGGCCTTTAGTGTAAGTTCAGCTCACAGAAGTAATTCTTGAAAGCCCATTGGTGGAGAGTGCATTTCCTTCTCCTTTCAGGTTGAAAAGGAAACTTTCTGTGAGTTTACTGTAATGGAGTATTTGTCTGTATCAAAAACACCCTGACCTCTCCAGCCACAAGATTAAATACCAGCAGCCCACTCTGTCACTAGTTCACTATTAGGAAATTACATGGGAGGAAAGACACAACATAAAATTCACAGGGAGAAAAATAGAAGAAAGAAAAAAAGACATCGGTAGTGGTGGGAGTGAATGAACAAGCTTAATAATGAAGCCAGTAAAAAGGAAAATATCCTCTGGCCAATTGATAATAAAAGGTTACTTGAGGCAAAGGGTCCTGAGCAGTGCAAAGTGGCTCAGGTTCTCCAACCTCAGCAAAGTGACAGTGATTTACAGCAGCTGCAAAAAGCCCCAGGAGACAGAAAAACCCAGCTATAAAAATGGAACTGGAGGCCCACATTTTGAAAAGCTTCCACTCACTTTTAGCACCAGACTGAGGTACAGAGGTGACTCTGAGGGTTTGTTTCTGCGGGGGAGTTCCTGTGAAGTAAGCTGAAGTGTGAATTTACACTGCATTTACTTCTGGGTCTTAAGTAGGCTGTAAATTCACACCCAACCTATTTTACAGGGATTTCCCCAAGTAGATAAGCCCTAAATTTGCCTCCTAATTGTGAAGGTATACAAAATAAATAGATGTTTTCAAAACTGCAGACCCACACAGGAATCTCTCTATTTTTTGTAGGGGCAAGTGGGTGCTGGATAATACATATTGTATTGTAGCCCTGCAAGTGCATGGTGCCCTTCTTTCAACCACGGACCCCAAGGCCCCCTCCAGTCATCTCTCTCAATATCTTTTGAAACCTCTGGATCTGTTCCAGCTTCATGTCAGACTTCCGTACCCTGGCCCCTGGCTTTTCCCTTCCCCACTCCAGTTCCACACATGGAGGTCCATGTTTGCTTTACCTACTCACCCCTGACCCTCAGGGGAGCAGTAACCCTGTCCTCATGCAGAGGTGTTGTCTCCTACCAGTTCCCTACCTCTGAACCAACCTAATCGTGCCCTGACCATTCCTGCCTCACCCACCCCCAGAAGCACTGGACCCCTGGGTTAATGCACGTCCTTTGAAACCTCCTTCAGAGTCATGAGGTTAACTCCACGCCAAGAAATGCCAAGAAGCTGGGCAGGATTACTCACACTTTCTTGGCTGAAAGATTTTACACACAGCCGAACAGGTGGCCAGAGGCCTTTGGCAGGAGCCAAGACGAAGCAGCTGGTGTGGTCACAGCTTCATCAGGGTCCTCAGGATGGGGATTTGGTCTTCAGCAGGTTGGGGTGAGCAGCTTGAACCACACAAGGCCTGGGCTCTTTCCCTGGGAGCTGCAGTGAGGCTGTAATGGAGCAGAGCATTTATGCCTTGACTAATCTGGGACCTTGCACTGCTTGAACAGCTGCTTGTGCTGGCTCAGGTGTCAACTAAGTCCCACCTGTAGCCATAGCCCTCTGATACTGTGACAGCACTGTATCCTGGAGGATCCTTTTCAAGAAGTCAATTTAGTAATATTTTCTGTCACCTGACGCAAGCACCAGGTTTCTCAAAAGCAGCCTGGAATGCTTTCCTTCAGTGAAATGCCTGATTTTGCAAAGCATGAAAGTCAGTTAACACTTAAAAGTTTTAATTTTCAGGGTATAATTTCTTTCATTTGTAGCTTTCCCAGGCTATGGATTTCCTGTCTATCATCTCTCTCTCTTGGTGTTTAAAACTCCACAGCCAAGCTACTCTAAGTCCTTACTGAGCCTACCACTTACAAGGTAACAGGGATAACCACCAGCATATTCCCTGAACAGGGCACCCCAGAGAATTCAGTCACCAAAACCCATCCAGCAACGCAAAGGAACAAGGCCTTCCATGTTGTTTTAACAACCTTCTATCCCCTGAAATCATTGGCAATACTAATCTATTTATCTTGCAAGTAAACAAATGTACATGATTTTCCCATGCAATAACACACTGATTAAACTTAAGAGCATTTCAGGCAGAGCGTATTTCTCAAATAAAAATCAGACCTTATTAACCCTCAAAGGAAATTCCACATAAAAACACAGCATCAAAAAGCCAGGAGCATGTAAGAATTCAGTCTGAGTTTCAGTCAAAATTCAGTGATTCCTTTTAACTGCTTCAGTTGCAAAGTTTTCAGAAGAACAGTGAGCTGTCCTTTGAGAGCTAGCCAGTAGAAGGACCACGGCTCTCCTTCTTAATCTATCGCATAGTAGGGAGGCCTTTATGCCCTGCTAAATGTAAAATATTTTAGAAAAACAAAACCAGGAAACAAACTGGGATTTGGTCAAGAGTTCATGCTGGCTGAATCACTGTGGTGTGGAAACCACCAGCTCTAAAGATGGAAAGTCCGGAGCCATTCATTACCTCAAAGAAAGAAAAGGGGAAAAAAGAGAAAAAAGAGGTCTTAAAGACCCTTTTAGCTTGCTGGTAAGCTCCCCCAACATGTAAAACATGAAAGAGGCTACCTATCGACAGATGCCTTGATCTTTTTCCTCTTCATCTCTCTCAGAGCACAGCCAGCGATTTGATCTGCACCATAGTTTTTCATATTGGGTGCAGTGAGAATTGTTTAAATGTCACTCCCTGACTCAACATGCAGAAATGCTGTAGGGTCAGGGCACTGCTTCTTCCCTCCACATCCTGCACCTATTGCCCTCTTCAGCCTTTCCCCGAGGAAAAAAAAACCATCTACATACTTTACAGATTGAACATGGCCAGTTTCTAAGTAGAGATCCGTTCAGACTTCTCTGGATTGCCTCTAGTTATCTGAGAGGAAATATTGCTCAGAAGCAATTAAGGCCAACTGCTCTTGGACAGATAATGGGCACATTTAGCGAGGCATCACAGCCATTTTGAAAGAGGCCTGGAAAATCTTAACATTGTTAAAATGTGTCTTCACAACTGCTGATAAGATCGAGTAACGATGTCTGTGTTGTGCTGGTGCATTTCATCGCCTTTCACAAGCCAAAATCTTACCAGCAAATCATTTTAGCAAACTTTAAAAGCCATAGTGTTGTGCCCATTGCTTGTAGCAAGAACAGTTCTTGACAACAATCTCACCATACATTTTTGCTTTCCTTGTTTCCAAAGTACTGGCATACAGAAACACACTATACTTAGGCACTAAATACATTTGTCTCAGCTAACCATCACGTTATTTGACATACTGCTGTCACTAAAGCTAAGAGTCCTATCAGTTTCCAGACTCACCTGAATGCCGTGCAGCCTTTTTGTCCCTGCTGGATGGGGTGACCAGGAGCTGCAGTAAAAGGGGATGAACCTGTGCTGCAGAACAAGAGAGCTGGTCCAGAGGCTAAACATGGTAACATGAGGAAACCTAGGATCAGCAGCTCTGCAACATATTTCCTTACACAGACTTATCCACATCCTTTATTCTCTCTGTGCCCCCGCTCTGTGAAATGGTACTTTTATATAACAGTCTCTGTGAGAATATGGTATGAAGTGGCACATTGACAGGGAACATGGAAATACCTCTGAATCTATGATAACTCCGCATTACCAATCAGTCATCTCAAACACTCAAAAATGAATGATTCCAGAGAGTGTTACAGTGGAAGTGACTCACAAAAGACTGAAGAATCAACACTCTCCTGAACTGAATTCAGTTTTGTGAGTGTAAGCTTTAAAAGGTTCATTTACCATCGTGATTCCATTTGGAAAGCAGTCTTTGAAAATCATAAGCATCTTTCTACAGAGCAAACCACCAGCTAGCAGCAATGTTATTTCATAGCACTGGTGTCAATGACCAAGGAAGCCTTCCAACTCAGCAAAGCATGTTCCAGGATGTCTTGAGTAAAAGATCTATAAAAACTGCACAATCAGAAGCCTGGGACTGTTGTGGATTAATTTTGCACACTTCTTAATGGAGCTGGTGCTATGAAGTGCTTCTAGCCCTATCAAAATTGCACAGGCAGTGTGTCAGGAGGGAATCCATCTTGAAATACTAAATCACAGTAGACTTCAGATAGGCACCAACTTTACCTACAGAGGCTTGCATCAACCAATCAATCATTCTCCCTTTCTCTTTCCTGGAGGCTTATCAGGCACGACAGCTCCTGGTGACCTCCTCTGGTGCCCTAGTCCTTTGGGCTTTCACTGCTCTCAGCTCCACATGCTGCCAGCACCTGTAACATGAAATAGTACATTCTGAGTACTCCATCTGTCCCCTCCCATTACACCAGTGTTCAAGTTTGGAGCAGCAACGTGCTTCTGAAGCCAGAACGCCCCACTTACTGTGCAGATTCCCAGATTCCTTTCAGATGGGACTAAGCTGGAAGAGGTACCCCAGCAGCACAGGCAAAGCACACAGGCTGCACACGATGTGCAGGCCAGGGGACCTCAGCAGAGCTGCAGCTCTCCAGGTCCACTCCTAATTCCTACTACAGTCACTTGTGGAGAAATTGCCTTGGAGCGTCCGGCATTCTTTCTCCTCCAGGCAAACTTAACAAACCTCTTCTACTCTGTAGAACCACCCCAAACTTACTTTGCTCTCCTCCAACCTCCCAAAAGAGCAGCTTGATGTCTGTCTTTTCAGATATTTACCCAGCCAGCACGTCCAGTGGATCATAACATTTGAACTGTTATATTTTTGGGCTAGTCATTAAAACTGTCATCATTTAGGTCCTTGCCCATCTGCCAGTATTCTGTCACTCACCTCTTCCCTTTTACCTATTTCTACTCTTCCTTTCTTTCTTTCGGACTCACTTGTCCTGTTATTATGATTTTAGCTATGAATAAAGCTCAAACTCATTATTAACACCAAATTAATCTGAAGTAGCACAATTTTCTGTGCTTTCTTAGATTTTATGTGACTGAATTTCTATATAAGTTCTACCAGAACAATCTGAACCTTCACATTACCTACAGAGAAATCATGTCCTTTTCTGTCCATCAACTGCAGCATTTCTTTGTGGGCTAACCCAGGACCCACAGAACTGAATGGAAGGACCTCAGCTGACTGCAAGAGGCAGTCCCCTAAATGCACTTAATGAAGTCATTCAAACAACTGATGCTATTTATGTTGAATTTCATGACATTCAGAGATAACCACGTGTGTTCTGTGTCTTTAGCGAATACATTTTTCCTATTATACAATCTGAAAAAAATACTGGTTTTGTTCTAATGTAATTGTAAGAATCAAATTTATATACAAGACCTTTAGAAAACAGAGACCCACCTCTAAATGCAAAGAACAAACATTTGCATTACCTATTTATATTAAAATATGCAGAAATTTCCAAAGTATTCAGTCAACTTATAAATTTTTATAACTTCTTCAAATTGTTAACATTTTTTTAACACACAGCATTATTTCAGCTTTGTGGAAGGCTCAATAACAATCTTTCTGGTCTGGAAAAAAGGAAAGAACATTATAATAAAGAATGCAGAATAAATAAAAACAAAACAGTACAAGCCGTACATCCACACATACAAAGACAACTTTCATGGTGAGCTATAAGCAAGTATAATAACACAATGTGCTGCATGTTGATTTCACCAGTGAAAAGAATTTCTCCAGTTATTGAAGACTTTCCTGGCAGAATTTCAGAAAAAAAAATTCTGACATTCTCCCAATCTGACTTCTGTGCAATGCAAGTCATGCACATTTTAAACACCGATGAATAATACTGCCTTTCTTCTGAGAACTGTTAACAGCTGTAGAAACTATTATAGCCTGCTTAAAATCATGTCTCTGTAGTCAATACTCTCCAGACACTTAGCAATACTAAAGCTATTCCTGGGGCTAAACTAGAATTGCTATGTGAGTACAAAGTTTGATTTATGTTGAAATGAAACAACAAACATCTGATCTTTCTTTTTTTTTAAATAGCCATTCACATAAACACAAGAATCAGCTGCATAACTAGAAAGTGATGTACCAAATTTACAGAAATTGAACAAAGAAAGACCACCCACAGTTACCTTCAAGAAGAAAAGATTTGTCAAAGGGTGAAAGATTGCTGGTTAAGATACTTTGTACAGCCATGGCCACCCTAATGTCTTCATGGTGAGGCTGTGGTTTACGAGTGTTGTTTCATTAATCTAGTTTTTCAAGTTTTCTGAAATACACAAAATTATCAGCAGCCCAGTCCAATATCTTGGCAATGCTCATCACCAGCTGCTCTCAGACAGATCACAGGCACAGCGGACTGCATAATAAAATCATCCAGATGCATTCAAGAGGAAGTCAAGATCTCTGTGTACTAACATTATTTTTTCACATCACAGAGCACAGGTGGGAACAGGAGAAATGCTCTGTTGTGGCTACTCTGACATTTTTGAAATTATGACTGGAAAAAGAGACAAGACACAAGTGGAACAAGAGCAAACCTCAAAAGACATGTAAGGTTTCAGATTATGTTCTATAGATTCATGTATATTACTAAGATGTGCTTTGATTCCTCATTCCAACAAGCTGCCACCAAAATTCCTTTATTTTTTTTACACATCTCCACCTTCCAAGAAATGAAAACAGAAGTAAGTATTATCAGATTTGTTAAGGGTTTATGATCTCTGACAAAGACAGCAATTAATTTGACCAGTAACAATAATAAAGTGAGAATTAAGCTAATTTCAAGTAAGTCTCTTCCTCCAGAGGAGTACAATAAATCAGGAAGCCTTAAGCACCTTCTAATTAATTCTCCAGCTTCTTCTAGATTAATTCTAAATCTTTAGCTGTTAAAGTATCTAGAAAGGTGAAAGATAAGCTAATTGTTCAGCTCATTACTGGTTTTTCTTCTGTCAGTAAGTTACCTTATTTATAGCATCACACTTCATCTTCTAATCAGAGCTCTCAGGGCAGTTTCGTTGGGTACCAGTATGGCACAGGGACACCTCCACCTTCTCCAGCAGACATGCAAGTAGCAGAATAACCTGTGTGCCCTTCTGCTGCCCCAGGTGCCATCAAACACAGCTCTCCACACAGTCCCTGTGCTTGGCTGGGGAAAATATGACTATGGTAGACTCAATGCTGCTTTCCAAAAAGCCGCTGTGAGTTCCACCAGCTAACCTTTACTAAAAGGCATGACTGGTGCAGTTGCCCAAGGATGGAAACTCACTCTCACTAAAATCTGCCTTGCCCACCCCCACTGTAATGGGACTGTGCAAGACCGAGTGCTCCAGAGGCAAAACAAAGCTTGAAATTCCAAATGCGGACCGAACACAGAGCAGAAATGCTGTTATTCTCTCTACTTTCAGGTCAAATTTAACTTCTTGTGCTCAAGATCCCAGTTTTCCTTTCCACAGTCCTATCCCAGGCTGTTCCCAACCCCTTCGCTTTTGTTCCTCCCTACTCACTCGCTCTGTTTTTCTCACTCCTTTTGTCCTTGCGTGTCTCCTTTTCTCCTCTGTGCTCTGAGCCTTATCCCATGCTGCTCCCTGGGCTAAGATCTCTCCCCCGGGAAGGCTTTGGGTGTCCTAGCTCAATACGTTTGGGATAACACTCAAATTCAATGGGAGTAAAGCTGACCCGTATCATTGGGGTTCTCTTGCCAAGCATCCCCTATCCTTCCTCTTGCCTCATCCTGTCTTTACTTAGTATCTGTAACTCTGTTCCCTTCTTCTCCTTAGCTGTTGGCCTACACTTCATATTTGCCAACTTTGCCATACTCAGACTGAGGGTTCCTACAGGCAGAGTACCAAGTTGTCAGATTTTCCCTTCTTTTATCTATAAAATGGTGCCTATTAAATGTTTTCCCATAACAATGGAAAGAGATGATCAATTTACAACACCAAAAGGAAGGAAAAAGCATGCACATAAGGGGGAAGAGGACACACTATTTCCTTAAATTGCAATAGACAACTGGGGAATCACTATTTTCAAAATCACTGATCATACACAAGGCAAAAAGGCATTGTTTAGAAAAAAGCATAAGAAAGGCACCAAGGTTACTAGAAGCTATCATATCCTTTGTTCTGGGAATTTCAGCTGGGCTCTGGCTCTTAGTTCAGCACAGTCACAAGGCAATGCTGCAAGTACAATCCCCTGGAGACTGCAAATGAAAATAAAAGTCATGTTCAAATCAACCGATTTCAAGTTCACGTATTTGAAATCAAGGCAGCAGGGAACCAAAGAGCCTTGCAAAACTTAGAAAATAAGTAGAAATCATGCAACCAGGAAATTCCCACAGGTATAACACCAACCTGGATCTGCTAAACTCAGTGGTCAGTAGTTCCACCGAACAGAGTAAGAAAAATTAGGTTGTGAGTTAAGAGATCAGATAATTTATAATGGGAGGCTAACAGTGGACCACATGGAAAATTAAGTGGCTTGGAATGCAGACAAGTTTAGAGAGAGGGTGAAGCAATGGCTATTTTGAGAATCCCTATTGGGCACTGCTATGGAGTGCTAATAACACATGTGAAATGCACTAACGGCTGCAACACAGGCAGAAGGAGTCAAACAACCTTACATAATGATACAAAAAAGTGATTTCATCCGTCACAAAAAAGAAATGTAACAGAAAAATCTCTAGTATGTAGGCATAAGTGTGATAACAGATCTTCCCAGCAATAGATCAGGAAGATCTGATCTTTGGCACTATTTCCAGAATGACAAAACTTTTAGACAGGTTACCTCCTTACCTGTCTGTGGGTAGGAAAGTCACTGATAACTGGAAAACTCTTAAGCAACCTTCTGTGCTGTTTTCTACTGCAATAAATGTACATTGACTGCTCAGAACTGAATGGTGCCTGGTATCATTATTCCAAAACACGGAACTATCCATCCAGATATTTACACTGTGTCTCTCCTACTGCAGAGGGTCTCCAAATATGAGCACACAGGGGCAAACAATACTGTTAACACTTCCCATTTTGGCTGGTATCACTGCGTTAGGGCAGTCCACGGGCAGGTGCTGTCGTTTCTGACAAGCCTGTTGGGTAACAGCGACAGGAATCTGTCAGATGCAGCCCACACACAGGATGTGTCCCGCACAGCATGCTGACCTCCTCCAAAGAAGCTTCATTTTAGAATTCTATGGAACATGTTACGAATACCAGCTGGCAGCGTGCGATGTATCACAGAGAAAAGGAAAGGCACAACGGGCAGTACAAATAACACGGGAACACCCTCCGAGGGCAGCAGTGGGCTTGCTGGAGCACGCTGTGTGCTTGCTTGGAGAAACAGGCGGGATCTGGGTGGCAGAGGGACACTTGGCCCATCAAACAAGGAAATGTGCAAAGGCACTTCTGCACTTCTCGCGTAATTCCCCAACTGCAGTTGCCAGAAGATTAGGGCTGTCTTAAAGACAACTCAAGCAGCTTCAGGTTTTGCCAAGAATAAACGTAGTAATAAAAAAAAAAACTAATAAAGAATAAGTACCCTTACCTTCAGAGGATCATATTCACACCACAAGCAACCCCTTTTTCTCCAGGAAAATGCCCTTGGCAGTGCATAAGAGGATGTCAAAGGCCTTGCACATTGCCTCACTACAAGCACACAGCCCGCCATCTCTTCTCCCCAGGACAAGGCAATTCTGAGGGACCTACTTACTCCTGATTTCTGCCTTCTTTAAACAACTTGAGGCGCAAAGCTGATGGAGGTGAACAACCAGTCACACCTCCTAGGCAGACAATAAAATATCAGAGGCTCTCAACTAGTAGAAGAGCCTTTGCACACCCAGCCATGACAGCTCAGAGTGCTTCTGCTCCCATGCAGGAGGTTACCAGATCCACAGGAGAGCTTTAAACTTTAAATTATCAGACCACCCACCCGAGCCTGTGAGACAAATATGCGCCCTCCATCTCTCACCCTGTCGCGAGCAAGCTTCCCACTACTGGGGAGGGGTTGACGGGATAGGTGTCAATACCCTCAGCTACACAAATATATTTGGGAGAGCATTTCAGCAGCATGCTGGGAGCTAGGGTTCAGTATGGTATACAACAGTTAACGGCAGTATTGTCTCTTTAACAGAAAGTTTTTTAAAAAAAAGTCCCTGACATTATGAGTTTTGCTTTTGAAAATTATATTAAGATCAGTGCAGAAACTATTAGCAAAGAAGAGATGCGTGAACACCAACAAAATGATTCACCAGTCCCTCGCTAGGAAGTTACATCATTGCACCACATCTCCATGAGAATGGCAGAAGAGATGCATTGTTTCACAGGACAGTGAAGTGCTGTATGCTCCAAAATAAAAGTATTAAATCTGTAAGTGTGTATGACAAATGAGAGGAGAAAAATCGTTAGTGCTCTGGGCAGTGACTATCAGATGCTCGTAAGCACTACTGAACATTGACAGTGTGGTCTGGGATAAATTGCAAGCTGAGAGTATATTGTACAAATTATACCACAGTCCAACAAGATTCTTTTCTATCTGATCCATCACTTCTTGCTTAATCCCTCAAACCAAAAGCAGTGAAATCCTTCCCTGCTCCCTGTTTAGCAGCCATATAGCGAGTGTGTTCTCACATTCTCGTACCTAACTCAGTCCCACACTCTCTGACCCACATCTCTGCCTCTCAGAACAGGCACTCAGCCTTGCCAGGGATTCACACACCTTAGCAGTACACCCGCTCCTATCTTCTGCCATGACCAGCACCATTACCCAGGCGCTCCAGTGCTTCTTAGGTCAAAAGGCACAGGACTGCTGCACAGCCAGGTGGCCTAGGGAACCCCAAAGCTCTCCCAACCCCTGTGTTACACAGATTCTCGCCTTGTGGCTCACACTAAGGAGAAGCTGTATGAGGCTGCTAGGGAGGCAGAAAGCAAGGAAGTTTTAGGTTTCAGCCTGTATGCCACATGTTGTCTTCAAGGACGACATGCTGGATAACAGGTTTTTCAGTTCTTAGAACCATACCTCGTGTTGGACATGCTCTCTACAGTTATGCTGGGTGGTATCAGCTTGTCAGCACCTCAAAGCCCTAAGCATGCTGCACTCTGCCATGCCTTTTAATTAATGATCTGCTCCTTGCACAGCAGGCAGCACTAGGCTTGCAGCTACATAACTACCGAACTGAGAATGACAAGCTGACATCACCCAGATTAAGAGGATTTTCTTTCTTTTAATCTTATTCCTTTTCCTCAGCCTGCTCTGTGTTCCAAGAGGTCAAAGTAATATCCCTTCAGTTCACTTAACAGTGATGCCTCTCCCTCACCTACAACTCTTTCCTCAAAAACCTACACTTATAGCACCTAACAGCAGCAGCCCCAAGCACTGGAAAGACACTAAAACTTGTGTTGCTTTCCTCCCCAGCCTGCTGCCCACCTGTGCCAGAGACAAGGGACACTCTGAATCCAGGAAATTGCCACAGAAGAGAATGGCAAATTTTTGACTCGCTCATTTTCTGCAAAACTCCTTTAACTGTCTGCAGGAAGACTGGCGGGCCTGTTGCTATGCAGATCTGCTGGCCCAAAGCACGCCAGAGGCTGCTGTCAAATCAAGGCTTTAGGAGCAATCACAGAGCAGCAGGCACATCCAAACAGCACTGGAGAAGTCATCTGCAAGGAAGAGCAAGTCCCATGCCATGTAACATGAAAGCAAGTTATAAGTAGTTATTCTGCTATCACTCCTAAACTCCTGGGGACTGCGACTTCTTTATGCAACTCATATCCTCCAATCTAGTCACCTCAGTTCCCTGCAGACTGGTGCTGTAGGACACATAGACAGGGCTGAGAACTGAGAAGCTCTGGGATTTCTGATGTATCCAGCAACACTCGGAGCCAGCCAGAGCGATGCAGGACTCCTCATGCAATCCATCTGCTTCCCTGGGCTCACCTAGAAAAGCAGGTCAGCCATCCACCAGCCCTCCAGCTCAGCCCTCAGTCACACCCACACAGCAGAGTGGAAGGAAAGCTGCTCTCTCTATTCCAGCAGTGCCCACAGGCTCTGGTGCACTGACCAACAGCTCCAGTCCCACACAGCTGTGTCTAAAAAACAAACAGTCAAAGGGAGGAGACACACACCAACAGGGAACTTGACTGAGTGATTTTTCTGTGTGGTAGAGAATGAGTGACTCTATTCTTGATGCAGTTTCAGACAAGACCTCAGGGGAACCAAAAAACAAAATGGAAATCTCACTTCCTTTAGACAAAGCATTGGGTGTGATTTTCCACTGCTGACCCTTATTTAACATCCATGTAACCCAAACAATTTTCATAGCTACTCCTCAAAGAATTAAAAAAGAAGAGAATCTAATTTTGTGTTTGGTTTGGTCTGTATGCTTTTGGCATACAGAAGCATAAGTAACCTGTTAGCAAGCATTTTAGAGAACATCTCACTTTGGTGAACACATTGCCTCAAGCTATTTCTATGATCTAGGTGAGCAGCAAGTGTTGTACTCATCTCTTCCAAAATTATCCACTATCAACTGTTAATGAGTCCTGCATTACAAATTCCATCCAAAAAGCCTCCTTGTTGTGCGTGCACAGCACTTCACTAAAGTCATGGAGACATTCCCCAGACAGAGGAGACTGGAATAGGTCACAGACACCCATTCTGTAACAATTACCCGGAAAAGTGAATGGTTCCTTTCTTCTGTGTATTATAAAACCTCATGGACCACAGGAACAGAAGCTTTAGGCCACACAGTACTTTCACTTCATATATGCATCTTCAAGTGAAGTCAACTGAGTGTGAGCACCTGATTCTCAGCCAGTGTAACTTCTGCCAGGAAGTATTTTTAAATATATCCCATCAACTCTGGGCTCACACTTATATCCCAACAAAATTTCACATCTCTCCACACCATCAACACTTGTACTTAAAAGTGGCAATATTTAGCTTGTGTAAGTAAAACTTACTTTATCAAATACTGGAGGCTCTTTGAAAGCTGAAAGCGTTTTTAGATCTTGGCTCCAAGAAAAACATTCTCTGCTCTCTGGAGTTTAAAATGGGATGGCCACATTTCTAGGCATAAGTACAGCTGATAACTTACGGTGAGATTACCACAGTTTAAGAATTTAACAAAATGAAGCTGGCTTAAGCCATCTTCACCACAAGACTTCTGCATAAAGAGCAGAGTTCCTGAAGTTCAGCTGTGAAGCACAGCTGAAGAGTGACAGAGTGTTAAGCTACAGCGTCATGGTTGCTGCTAATTGTCTCTTTTATATTCTAAGAGCTAAACTATCCTTGTTCCAAGGTATGGGTCAATACTGAAAGAAATGCAGGGCATGGGATAGAAAAAAGGTTATTTTTAACTTCTTAGGCTTCTCGCAAAGTTTTCAGATTCTGCGGATAGATTTAACCAATTTCATCATTTTGGTTACATCAGAACATCTTTATATCAGAACAACCAACTTTTTGTTATCAAGCCCCTTTTTTTAAAATTCTAGTTATATGCCATTCCCTTGAACTCAAATAGCTCAGATTCACACACAAAGATTGAGATGAGATAATGGAAATAAAAGATAATGAATCAACTGGTTCTGTACACAAAATAAGCATCTGTAATTACAAAGCAGTCAACACACTGAGTCTGCCTTGAGTTACATTATACACTGGCCCCTCGGATCCCAGGACTTAAAATCACCTTTGCTCTCTCTGTCACAGGTCAAGTACAGCTCAGCCAAACCAGGAGATTTGTGCCAGAGAGTTTGTATTTCCAACAATTAAATACTGAATTCTCCCTTTAGGAGTCATTCAGGAGTCACGCTTGCACAATTATTTGCATACATAGCCACTTTATTTCAGCCTCAAATACAAAAAACTATTAACAGTTGGCCAGATTCTGTTCTCATTTGCCCCAGTGCAAAACCGCGTCATTTTCATTAAGATCAGTGGAGCCAGAGTTTCATAGCACACATGGGAGAGCACCACTCCTTTTTCACGGAGGCAGCTCACATTGCCAGTGAGCTGTGTGCCTGTGGCACACATGGCATGGAGGTTTCTGTTGTGTGGCACAGGCCACCAGCTCTGTTCACTGTCCGTCTAACTCCTCTGCAGCCTCACCGTATCCCTCATGGCCTTAATTTTAAATGGACTTTGTTTCACTGACAGGCCAGAGCACTTTACTTATTCCCCTTAATTCACTGGATTTACCAGAAGCACACTAGCTGAGTACCACTGAACAAAAGACAAACTTGTTTCTACAGTGTATTTACACAGAATAAAATGAACCAATCAAGCAAACAAACTGTACGCAACGTTCCCTACTATTAACTGAAACCAGAAGAAACCCTCTTCAGTACTTCCAGTACTTATAAAAGCATGCTTATGTCCTATGTAACCCAGGGCTTACATCAATTACTTGGTCCTCAAAGCTTTGAGCCAAGTTTTCTCCACAGTATTTACTCCCTGGAACCCAAAGGAGTCAACAGATAACTGGTCTCCAACACTGTTTCTTCAGCGCCCTCCACACTGAGGGCAAATTTTGCTCATTCTTCCTGACTGGAGATCAACCTGGTTTAACTTCTCCTGGACCCCCTTTGCCACGTGTGTCACAGCCACTGTCACACTCCCAGGCACGGTAACACTCCCGGTGTAACACCTGCCCAGCGAGGGATGGGCAGCTGGGTGCCAGCGGGCACCAGGACAAGCGCACTGAGAAACGAGCACACTGCTGCCAGTCAGTCAATTACAATGAGCACAAGAGCATGCACAGCCAGCCTGAGAGAACAGAAATCTTAATCCCACTGCTCTGCATGCCCAGAACAGCTGGGTTAGGAGTCTGTGCTCTGCTCTTCTACGGACACACTGTTTGGAAGTGCATAACCATTGCTTCGTGCTTCTATTTCTTTCTGGTAATGTAATAAAGCAATTCCCAGTTATAAGAAGTGTGACCATTTGTGACCACGATGAGGTTCAGAGAAGGCACAGCCCTTGGTATGCAACACACACAGAGCTGTGGCCGAACGAGCTCTCGTTCCTCCCATCAGGCAGTCTAACCTCAGACTGGACTCACACACCACCCCATGCAGCATCAGCCCGCAGGATTATGTGCCCTGCAGACACAGTTTTCTGCCGCCTTGTGCGACCGCACAGCCTGAGAGGCAAACTCCCACAAATGCTTCCCCTTGCATAAAGGGAAAAGTAATTTATTTCACAAATACAAGGCACAGTGAGTCACCCCAGCTTGACTACTGATCCCTGCCAAACAAACAGTGCTAGTTTCAAGGACCCCCTTCTGACACCCTGCCACTGAATAATTTAATTGAAGGGAAAAACTTGATGTGTCACAGCACAGTATCTCTGATGCTAATTCACATGTCTTTTTTTCCCTATTAGAATACATGGAAGCAGAAGATTGTCACATTTTTCAAGTGAGAAATGCTAAGAAGTGGGTTTTAACTCTCTGGTAAACCTGGAAAACAAGGCAAGGGGCCAGCCAGTTCCTCTGTGCACAGTCCCCCAGTGACTCAACCAGAGTGTACCTAGATGAGGCAAGAACCAAGAAAAGAATCAGATAATTCTGTTCCAGCTGTGTACAGCCAGATTTGTAAACAGAGAACATGGTCACTTACTTCATGTATTTGAAGTGGAGAATTATCATCTCAATAAAGCAGCAGTATGAGTCTATGCATTCAACATTTTAATTCCCAGGTAAAGCTAGGGTAAAAGCACAGCAAATTTACCAAACAGCTCTTAAGTACTTGAAAAGGACATCAGTCAGGCTGCTTCAACAACCTTGCTTGCACCTTCTTGTATAGAGAATGAGAGGCTGGATACTGTAAGACACTATTTGTCAAGGGTGTAAGTCTAGTATCAACTTCAGAGCCTTCTGCCTCAAATACCCGTAGGCTGACACAGCATATATGGGTTACATGTATGTTGTGTTTAACATTATGTATACACCAACAAATACAGATGCAGATAACTTTGTGTCTTGGGGTGACTTTATGCTGTTGTATCCCCTATCACCGCTCCATGCCCAGATAGGATCCTGAGCCTTTCTGTGCCTTTAAAACTGGGTGCAAGAGAGAGAGAGAAAAAAAAACTGAGCGAACTTTTCAAAACAGTTTGTGCTTCAAGGACACAAGGAGATTAGCTGCTGCTGCTGCTGAGGGGCGAAGGAAGCACCCTTTCCGCTTCTCTCAGCTTTTCGGCTCTGTTTCTCCAGAGAGAGAGAGAGACTGAGAGTTAAGATTCTTTCTGGGACTTCGGTTTTTCCCTTCTTCTCTTCTGGACTTGTTCAGAACATCAGATCACCAGAACTCACAGGGAAAATTTCCACCTCAGGCCCGGAGGGGGCCCCCCACGCCGACCCAGCTCCGAGGAGGAGGAGAGAGACCACATCCACAGGACTCTAAAATCTTTCAGGTTTTCTCTCCACAGCGAGAGATTTTTATTATTTAGCATTATTATTCTTTTCCTGTGTGTTTGTTATATAAATAGGTTTTTTCCTTCACTTTCCTCCAAGGAAAATATTTTTTTTTCCCCAACCTCGTGGGGGAGGGGTGGCTATAACCTGCCTTCCTTTGAGGAGACGTTCCTTTTGGACGTTTCCCTGAATTTGGCCCAAGCCGGCACACTTTGATAAATCAGGTATTCATGTGAAGTTTTTTTTAATATTCTCCCAAATATTTGCCTCTGTTACTGCAATCCCTTCCAAAGGGACTAGCACCAGTACAAAAGGTTACGTGAATGAGGACCTCGCTCCTTAGCTCTTAGTAAGAAGAACTTAGACTGTATAACAAGAACAAAGTTTTAGCATAACTCAAAAGCCACAAGGACTACAGCCTACTACAGGAACACAGCAGAAGAGACCAGAGACTTTGTTAGGTGAAAAGAAAGCAAAGCGTGCAAAGTTACTCAATTGCTTTGTGGTATTAAAATTGTGTTGGCATCCTCATACAGTGTTGTAAATTTAAGTACATACATAAAGATACAAATACAGTTACGACCCTGTCATGAGTTCCACGCAAACAGTTCTACGTGAGCCATGTCAACTCCTGTGTGCGAGGCTCTCTGCAGGATCAGGACAGTAACCCATGTACAGAAATGCCGGTAAAGTGTGTTTACATAATATGTAAATAGATAAAGAAAAGTACATTCACACCAACTACTGAGGAAAGAAAACAAATCATTTTTCTACTGCTAAAAGTACTGAATCACTTACCATCTGGTTTGTGAGGGAAAAAAAACTCAGTCCAATTCAGCTATGAAGAAAATCCTGTCTAAAAAAAGCAATCACATGCTAGATCCCCCTAACTTCAATTTCCAATCATTTTAACACAGAGACATGGAGAATTTTGTTTTCCTAGAGATAAAAAAAACCCCAAACCAACAGTAAGAAGGATGTGTGGCTTGTTAGGCCCTGATCCTGCAAGCCCTGAATACATAGCTATGGGAAATAGTGGAAGCTAGTTTTCAGGAAAAAGTGGAGTTTCTGCATCAGTTTCTGCTGGAATTCATTCTAATTTTCCAAGAAAAATCTACCACGCTTCTGTTACCATGCTGTGAAATGCAAAACTAAAATCAAGATATTTAGTACCTGCACTAACTTGCCTTTATACCTTGATAATTTTGTGGATTTTTCCTCAATCATCCTAAGCTATACCTATGCAGAAGTGGCATGTTACTGACCATGTGACATGTTATTCTACCCTAAGAAGGGCATGTGGTCATGTAAATACTCTGAGCATTAGACCACATCCAGCAAAGGTCATGTTTATGGCTCTGGCAAAAATTCATCATTTCCAAACTTGTGACTTGTCACTTTGTCCTCAAACACACCACTACTATCTTCATTTTTAAAGAAACTACAATTTTTATATCATTTCAATCCACACTTCAAAACCCAGCCTACACACCGCACTGATCTTCCAAAGGCCTTTGTATGTTCCCTTTAACAGCTGCTCATCTGCAGCTGTATGTCATGGAATCAAACTTCCCTGTTCCCCTCCTTGCCTCGTTCCCTGCACCACACCAACTCACCTCTTCGTGCTGCTTGTCTGGAACATCCCTCTGACCTCATTCGCTGGCATTTCACCCACACTGGCATCTCTTCCTTCTCTTTCTCCTTGATCTTTTTCTCTACTGACTAATTGCCAATGATTTCTAATTGATGTTCTTTGATTTGGAAGTAGTCAGATGCTGGTTGATCTCTCAAAGAGAGATCATTGTTATGCATGGGTGGCTGTAACAGTTCTGCAGGTCTTGGCCTTTTTCTTCTGCTTCCCTCGGTCTACCTCACTCGTTTCAACACTTGAATAAAATTTCCTTCCTCCTCACAGAGGCATGGAGTCTAACACGGACCATTTACCTATGGGACAAAGAACAATTTTATTGGATTTACCCATTAACCTAAACCTTACAAACGTCTGAAAACACTGAAAGAAATTTCCATCCCACTAAATACCTTACCCACTAAGTTTTACCATTAACCTCTTTTGCTGCTGAACACTAAGTCTTTCCATGAAAAAATTATATCTATTATTTATTTAAAATTGGAAAATATTCTTTGTCTGTTCCTTCCTTCTTAAATGTATCATTGTTGATTAGCCCTATATAGATCCCCACTGGGATAAACTTGACCCCACATCATTAAGAAATTAAGCAGTTCCCTCTCTTGCTGAAAAATGATCCTTAAAATAATGTGTTACATGTATAACTAAAGGCAATCAAGTTACTATGGCTTCACCTGTGTGACAACCATACCCAGTCCTCACTCGTGATTGTGAGAAAGAAAGGCTTAGCTTCCAGATATTCTGTGCTGAAGCATTTTTGGCAGTGAGGGAAAGCTATGAGTGAGCAAGTGTGACTCAGTGGCACAGCAGTAACTCTTTAAGCCACTGAAACAGGATTACTTTAGACCTTGCTAGTAAGGTTGTCCCAGAGTTGGTGCGTGACCACTACTTAGCATAGCACAAGCAGTGGCAGACCCATAGCTCGCACCCTCTGGGACCCCAGAGTTAGTGAGCAACCTACTGGTACCTACTGCCAACTCTGGGGCTCTGAGAGAGCAGAATCACACCCTAGCCCAGGACAAAAGCGCTCTTACACCGCACCTATCGCACAGCAGGTAAAAGTAAACATGGCACTGAGGTCAGTGATAATGGGAGAGCAGACATGCACAGAGACACAGGGCTTTCCCTACAAGGGAGCAGCTTCCCTCCTCCTCACACCCAGGGCCAGCCCTGGACAGTCAGTGAGTTCAGAAGGAGTAAGGCCATGGCTAACTCACAGCACCCATCACCACAGTCTAACTGGGCAGCACCAGAGACAGCACAGATCTTATTTGCACCAGCGCAAAGCATGAAGTCGATGGAGCTGAACTCAGTGATCAGAATAAGGCTCATTATCCCTGGAAATTCACGCACAGGGAGTTTTATGCTGCACAGCCTTTCCTACTCTGAGTCACTCCAACTCCTGCTCTAGGCTGTTCTGTAGCAAACTGTCAATAAAACTCATTAATGATGTGCTTTATATAGAAATAGTGCATTTAACTGAGGAGCTACATCACATGAAGAGTGCAGCGAGGGGTAAATTACATGGTTCCTAGAACCATAGAATGGCCTGGGTTGGGAGTGACCTTAAAGATCATCTACATCTAGTTCCAACTGCCTTGCCATGGGAAGGGACACCTTCCACTATACCAAGTTGTTCAGAGCCCAGTCCAGCCTGGCCTTGAACATCTCCAGAGATGGGGCAGCCACAGCTTCCCAGGGCAACCTGTACAGGGCCTCAACAGACCCACTGTAAACATGTTTTTCATAGTATCTACTCTAAATCTACTCTCTTTCAATCTGAATCCATTCCCCCTTGTCCTGTCACTACATGCCCCTGTAAAAAGTCCCTCTCCATCCCTCTTGTAGATATTCTTCAGGTACTGGAAAGCCACAATTTGGTCACCCCTAAGCCATCCATTATCCAGGCTGAACAAACCCAATTCTCTCAGCCTCTCCTTGCAGGAGAGTTGTTCCATCCCTCCCATCATCCTGGTCGCCTCCTCTGGACTCTCTCCAGCCGTTAATGGAATGCAGAATGCATCTCAGTAAAGAAGTGGTAAAGGTGGGTGGGAGTCTTAATGTTACATAGATCTGCTTGATGTTTGGTATATATATATGAACCTAATTCCCCTTTTGATTTCAGTACAGTTATATCTAGCACTCCCCTGTGTTTCTACTGATATATAAATTCTCTGATGAATAAATGATAACCAACTTTCTTTTACGTAAGCCATTACTGGAGAGCCAGCAAATATTACAG
Organism: Gymnorhina tibicen; assembly: GCA_013399875.1. Taxonomy (NCBI): domain Eukaryota; kingdom Metazoa; phylum Chordata; class Aves; order Passeriformes; family Artamidae; genus Gymnorhina; species Gymnorhina tibicen. Next base: position 330,356 of record VXAZ01002138.1, read on the forward strand.
ACACGTTGTTTGTCTTCTCTCTTTTTAGTTCTGTTCTCATCTGAGTCACGTTTGGCTACCATTCCTATCTAGCTCCTTCACTGGTGGTAGCTATTCCAAAAAAAAAAAAATACACCTTTGAAGAACCAGTGGCAGGAGCTGTGCAAAAAAGATGCTCTTTGACAGAGATTCTTGGGTTTTGTCCTATGTAAATACACATCTGCTGGCACTGTGACACAACATTCAGCAACAGGTATCAATTGACCTTCTACACAAGCAGCTGTCATTTTCATCCACTACAGCTGGTTTTATCTAATGGTTACAGGGAATCCTAACTTCTCAAAAGAATTTAGGAGGATGTGGGGAGCAACCCCTAGAAGAAAGCAAAAATTAACCAGGGGTTTTTCACAAACTTGGAGGGAGTTGTAGTATATAACAGCAACAAAGAAGCAAGAAGTTGTTTACAGTGGAGTCCAGGTAGAAAGGAGACTGAGAGTAGTGGGCTGGGGCAGGAGAAAACAGCTGTGACACTTCTCAGCACATTCTCTTTCCGTGTGTGGAGAAACAAAACAAACACAGCAGGAGACCACAACCATAACCTGAAGCTGACCTCCAGCTCACTGGCTGTATCATAAAATCTCCGGGCTGAACTTTGGTCACTGCATTACCAACACAACGCAGTCCCAAAGCCCAGTCAAGCAACTACACTGTTATTTTTTTTTCTCACATGTGCTCAAGATAGTAGAGGCCAGCTAAGAATATGGCCTTTCAGAAATAAAGGCATGTCAATTTAATTGCCAGTTGGCTGGACAGCTTGCTTTTCTGTTGAGGTTGGTTCGTGGGTTTATTTGAGTATCACTGCAATGAAAAAATGTGGGTGTGATACAGGATTTAACTGGAACATTAATATATTTTTGTCTGTATCTGTTAGAAGTGCAATCAATACAGCAGTGAAAAACATTGGCGTTCATAACGTGATCAATTATGCAAAATATAAACCTCACCACCAGTTTAACGTGGCATCAGGATTGTCCTCATAAAGATGTTCTTAAAATCTTAATAAATGTCCTTGTAATAAAGGACCTATGATTCATGGTTTACAGAGTGATAAGTACTGAAAGGGTCAAGTAATTCACCTAACACCACTCAGCAAGGCAAGAACAGGCTGAGTTCAGACTCAGGATCCTGCTCTTCCATGCTGATCTTCCCTTCAACTGCAAGTTACTCCATGTGCACAATGTACTACAAATACCAAGCATTTGTTTCCACAAAGCAGCTGATTTTTGTGCTGCATAGAAAAAGAACCAGTGTGTTCAAAAGCGAGTATTCTAGCACTCCTTGCAAGCAAAGTGCAATTGTTGAGGCAGGACACAAACAGGTAGCCAATAAAGAATTTGTCATTATCACTGATAACTACTGCCAAAAATTCCAGTGCACATCTCCACAATTAAACTGCCCATGTGAAGGGGGCTGAATAGAAGAGCACACTGAACACAGAGCCTTCCAATCCCTCAGCTTCTGACAAAATGCCAGTTGCCACCCAATGCAACAGCGATGAGACTGTCAGTGTCCCCAGCAGTTCATTCCCACTCAGGAAGGCTCACAGGCCTTTAAAGATTCTCCCTGTCCACTCAGGACAATGCCCCCCACATCCTAAGCATCCTGCCAGACAGACCTGTTCCTGCCAGGTACAGAAATACACACCAGTCTTCACCCTGTGCTCCCAGCACTGGCACAGGGCAGACTTAACAAATCACTTAGCACTTAACAAACAGCTGAAGATTGCAATGCTTTGTAGCTTCAGGTGGAACTTGAAAGCAGCACGTCAAATGAACATCCTTCTCTGTGGAGAGAGATGCAACGATGCCATGACCTTATCTATAAGGGGCAGGAAACAGTTTTGGGAAAAGAGATCCAAGACACCATCTTTGTCTACAGCATCAGTATTTCATCCTCTACTGGGCCATCACATGCCACAACACTTGTATTTCTGATTCATGTAGAGTATTTAGCATTCACATGGTGAGACACTGCAACAGGTTGCCCACAGAACCTGTGGATGCCCCATCCCTAGCAGCGCTCAAAGCCAGGTTTAATGGGGTCCTAAGCAACCTGGTCTAGCAGGTGGCATCCCTGCCTGTGGTGCTATGTTCCAAGAATCAGATGATCTTTAAGGTCCCTTCCAACACAAACCATTCTATGATAATATATAAGAATACTGTAAAGCCACATATATCTTACTTAAGTTTAATGTGTATCTTACAACTTGAGTTTGCCTTTAATCAAGAAAATACATTGGTTTACCTGGTTTTAAAATGAAATTTTGTAACCTGGCAGGCTGCAGCCCATGGAGTAATACTTGATTAAGTATTATCATTCAGCTGTTTCTCAGAATCTAGACCTACCATGGTATTTAAATGCTGCACACCCATGCAAGTAACTGAACTCAAGGTGGAATGAGTCTGTGTATTTCTGTGACCAGAGCCTAACCTTGTTTAAAACATCCCAGCACTAACAGGTTAATTTCTGACTTCAAAAGCAAGGATTTTTAGGCATGATCTGCTATGCCCAGCCACACCAATTAGAAAGAAGGTAATAGGATCGTTGCCACAAATACACAAATTAAGTAAAAACCTGGCAGAATAAATGCAGTACCCTTTTTGTACATTAGCCTGAAACAACCACATGCAGGCTCCACCAGGCTGGAGCTGAGCCAAAAGATTATCCATCCTTTCTGTCACACGTGGATTCTCTGAGGATCGGCATCTGGAACTCTGTGTGATCGTTGGTGCTCACCTGTGGTTAAAGATAACGAATTCAGACACAATCACACTCAGAAATGACCATCAGGAGATGCACGAAGGACAGTGCGTGCCGTACAGCACGACCTCGACCCAATACTGAAATGAGAGAGGCAGTGCCAGAAAACTCAAATTTGGTAAGTTTGCCCAAATGGCGTGGTTTTATCAAGCAGTTAGTGATAAAAGATAAATTGTCCATGCAGCTGTTATACGTCCATGACACTGCGCTTGCACTACCTTGCTCAGTTTAACACGGCTTAACTACAAGCCAAGTAACAAGTTCCTCCTGCGCTTCTTCACCCCCCCCCACCCACCCCCAGCGGTGCGGGAGGAAACACGCGGCATGGGCCACTTCTTGCCGTGGCTTCC
>VXAZ01002138.1:338878-495197 GCA_013399875.1 Gymnorhina tibicen
CGCCGGGTTGCGAACACCCGCCGGCGGCGGCGGCTCCTTTGCGTTCCTTCTGGCGCAGGTGAATCTTGGTGTGCCGCTTCCTCTCGTCGGAGCGGGCGAACTTCCTGCCGCAGAAATCGCAGGCGAAGGGCTTCTCGCCGGTGTGCGTGCGGATGTGGGTGGTTAGGTGGTCGCTGCGGCTGAAGTTCCGCATGCAGATACGGCACTGGAAGGGCTTGTGGCCCGTGTGGATGCGGATGTGCCGGGTGAGCTCGTCGGAGCGGGAGAAGCGGCGGTCGCAGCCCTCGGCGGGGCACGGGTAGGGCCGCTCGTGGACCGGCGTCTTGCTGGGCCGATTGGGGTACTTGCGGGGCCGCAGGATGGGCCGCAGCGGCAGGTGGTGCGGACTGTAGGCGCCGGCGGGCAGCCGGGCGCCCGCACCCTCGCCCCCACCGCTGCCGGGAGCGCTGCCGGGGGCGGCGCCCGCCGGGGGCGCCCCCATCGTGAAGTTGCGGATGGTGGAGAGCGGCGTGAGGGGCGGCGGGACGCGGAGCGAGTCGAGGGGGCAGGGGAAGGGCTTGCGGTCGGGGCCGGCGTGCAGCTCCCGCTGGCACTGAGGCGGCGGGAAGAAGCCGCCGTACTCGGGGATCATGGTGAAGAGCCCGCCGTCGGCCGCCGCCGCCTTCGGTGAGGGGTAGGAGGGCGGCGGGGGAAAAGGCAGTGCCCCGCCGCCGGCGGCGGGCAGGAAAGCCGAGGAGGGGTCTTGCGGGTACAGGTCACCGCAGCCCGAGTAGGGCGGCGGCGGAGGCGAGTAGAGATGCTCCAGGTCGGCTGGCTGGCCCTGTGCCATGGTGCAGCCGAGGGCCCCGGCCAGCGGGTTGGGGGAGGTGGCGGAGGCGGCGGTGGCCGAGGAGGCGGCGGAGGAGGCGGAGGAGGCGGCGGAGGAGGCGGCAGAGGAGGGCGTGCTGACCCCCTGCAGGATCCCCGCGCTCACGATGTTGATGATGCCCTCGGGGTAGCAACCGGCGCCAGGGTACTGCGGGTCGATGGAGAATTTGCCCATGTAGGTGAAGGTCTGGTTGCGGGAAGCCGGGGCGTTGGGCGCGAAGCCGCCACCGTAGGGCAGGTCCAGGGCCCGCTTGTCGCCCATGTCCACGTTGATCATGCCGTCTGGGGGGGCAAGGAGCAGGTCAGCCCTCCGCGCCGCCACCCGCCGGGCGACCGGCACCGGTCCCAGCCACCGCCCGCCCCGGCCCAGCGCGGGGCTGCGGCGCGCACATGTTGCGCTCCGGATGCAGGGGGGCTCCGCGCCGACTGCAACTTTCCCCCCGAGCTGGGTGCGGAGGTAGGGCTGCCGCGAGGGGTGGCGGGGACCCCGGCCCGGACGGCGGAGGAGCCCCGGAGAGGGTCCCGGCGCCCCGTCCCAGTCCGACCCCCGCCCGCCGCCCCGCCGCTCTCCGCGGGCGGCCCGGCCCGCACCTGCGACGGCTCCTCTTCCCTCCTGCCACACCGCTCATCTGGTCAAACGGCCCTGCCAGGTCGGCATTGGGGAAGATCGCGACCGAAGTTGGCAGCGCGGCGGAGATGTCATCCGCGGGGTAAATGCCCTCGGGGAGCTGGTGCACGAACCCACCGAGGGTCACCGGGATCTTGTCCACCGCCTTGGCTGTCATCATGGGGGCAGCGGGGCGGCCGGGGGAGCGGCGCTCCCGGCCGGCGGTGGGCGCTCGGGGCGGGGAGGGGAGGGAGAGGAGGGGGCGCTTCCCCCTGCCTCCCACTCCCGGCGGGGGGGGACCGCGGGGAGCCGGCGCGGCATGTGCGGGCGGGCGGCCGCCCCGTCGCGGCGGTGCGGTGCCCGCGGTGCCCCGGGAGCGCCGCGCTCCCGCCGCAGCTCGCGCTGGAGGACAAGTCTGGCGGTAACTATNCGCCCCGCGGGGGCGGCCCCGACCCGCCCCGGCCCCGCTCGGCCCCCGCCGCCGCCCGCCGCGCCGCCCAGGGGGGGATTCCGGTGGCGGGGCCCTTGTCCTAAAAAGGCGAGGATCCGGCCCCGCCCCGCCTGCCCTTTTAGGGCTCGTTCCGGAAAATTTTAAAAAGGCTCGGAAAAGCAGAGGAGGTCCCGGGGCCGCCCCGTCAGACCCCGCTCACTTTCTCAGCAGCCCGTAACCGCAAACCGGCGGCGGGTCAGGAAACAGCCGCATTCACGGAATAGAGCTTCTCCTTTCTTAAAGAAAAAATAATTTTAAAAAATAGTTTATTTTTTTTCTGAATTACGGGTGGAAAGAGCCTCCGAACAGAGCGACTCGGCGGCGCTGCTTTTTTTGGAAAGTGTCTGATCTATATATACCGTCGCGAAAACGGAACCGCCTGCTCCGCCGTCGTTGGGTTGTTATTGTATCGGCGGGCACAAGCGAGGACGGGACGGGGAGGGCTGGCAGGGGGACAGGAGTGCCCCCCCGCCACCCCACCTCGTTTCTTTCTGACCCTGCCGCTCCCGCTTTGCTCAGTTCAACCTCTTGCTCCCACAGTTTCCATCCTCAGTAACATTTCCACTCCTGCTTTTGCTTTATTTCACCATGATCTCCTCCATAACGAGGGTATCAAACCGAAGAGTGCTTAAATTCTGGTTTTTCTTTTTTTTTTTTCTCCAAAGTACTAAAAATAACCTCCCTTGTGCCTCCCTTCCCAGGAGAAGCCAATCTTTCATACGCTGTTCCCAAGCTTAGAGCTTGCAGCCCCTACATCTTCTTGCTGATGAGGGTGTCAGATATAATTATTTTTGAAAGCTGTATCCCATGTCACTAATCTCATTACTTGGGGATATTTCATCTTGTGGCTGTTTATTACTGTATTTAGGAAACCAACTCTCACATATGGTCTGTAGCATGCGAGGCCCCTTTTCAACAGTCTGCAGTAAAAAAAACAACCCATTGACAACCCAAGCAGCAGCAAGACATGGCAACATATGAGAGATACTACGACAGTGCGTTCCTGTTCTAAAGCAACAAGCCAGAGATTACATAGGAAGGCTAAAAACTCTTCGCTTTCATTTTTAACTGCAGATACCAATATTTACAGATGTAATCCATTACAGCCTGGGCCACAGAAGAGGGGTGTACTCAGGCATCCCTATGGCGCATGGACTTACCTCTGCCTTGGCTCCCAAGAACCGTCACAGTGTCTCCCAGAACCCTCTTTATCCATGCCACACCTCACACCCCAGCTGAGAAAGGCTCTTTCAGTTCCTCCAGTTCACTGCCTTTAGTGATGCTCCGGGTTCACTACTTGTCCAGGCACCACAGAGTCCAGACTAGACAGCAGCGTCCCTGGAAAAGTAAAAGTTTTAGGGGCATTTGCTAAGGAATGGTAGGTATAAACCTAGATATTTGCCTTGATGGGTGATCAGAGAAGTATGCACAGTAATTAGTAAATATATAAGTGTTTTTTAACATAGATTTTTGTTACCAGTCCTTTCTAGCACTTAATGTACAGCCAATACAATTTGACATATGAGATTTAGTTGAAAGCAAGCTTTCAGTGGGATTCTAGATATTTTCATTTAAAACCCATCCTAATTTAAAAGTTAAATTGTGACAGAGAGACAGGTTCTGGGAAATTTGACTGAGAAGTAGGAGCAATTGTATTGTACCTTTCCGTTACAGCTGAGCTATAATTGGTCTAATCGCTACAACGAAAGAACAAAATATTGGAATCTGTTGTGCAGTGGGGTGAGTTACTTTACATGAATTTGAGAAACAGTAACTCTAAGTGCAGTATCCTCCTTACTGCAAAACATTGCAGATGCATCAGATTTCGGGCTTGTGGACATTCTACATCGTCTTCTTGTATTAATTCAAAATACCACATGCCCACTGATGACGCTAAATCATAATGCACACAGGAGAAAGGAGAAGCAAGGTTTCACACCCCACCTTAATCCCCCCATGAATCAACTCTAGCTTTGAACTACCTTGGCTTATTTAATGTTCTTCCACTATGGAAAAGGATTCAATGAAAGACAGACACAAATAAAATTTAACATACCTCCTGGCTAACTTCACCTGTGGAATATTACTGTAGTTGCCTTGGTTGGTTAATTTTAAAAGCCTTCTTAAGAATGGAGTAAATTGTGTCTGATTTCCAGCCTTTCCAGGGACAATCAAATCACTCGACATCTTTCAATGGGGGCTTTGTCTCAATGGCAGCAGGGTCTGGTATGGGGCAAGATGGAAACATACTTAATGCTCAGTTTCAGGAAGTTGTTGACAGATGAAACTCAAATGTTTCTGGGCCCTTTTCAGATATCCTTGCTGTATTGCTTTGCATGTGCTTTGTGCCTTTGATCCCCATTTGGCTGATTACAGCAGACTCCGAGGGTTGGACTGTCCAGCTCGCGCTGACGTCAATGGCCCTTACATGCAGACATATCCTACTGATTTCTGTGCTTCCTATAAACCACGTGGTTTTATATGACAGACAGATTGTTGGTGCAAATTGCCAAATCCCCACTCACACCAAGAGCCTTGAACGTGCATGACATCTTCCTGGATATAGCAGTGATTGAGGAGGGTTCAGAGCTGAAAGGCAGAACTTCCCTCCTATTCCCAACTTCTTTGAAACCAGGCCCCTTTGGATTTTTTGTATTTGCTCTTTTAACAAGTTGCTAGCTGACATTGCACTGGGGGTATATTTTCCTGCAGTCATTCTCTACCACAAGTACTGGAGACGGGAGCTGTAGAAATAAAATATTCCTTGCCTCCATACCTGAGTTGAGAGTGGTTGAGGAAGAAAAGGCAGCTTATCGTCTGTAGAGCTGGCAACACATTTAGCCAGCTTAGCATCACACATTTGAGTCATCTCTCCAGGGGGTTACTATGCTTTTGCAGCAAAACTCGCCCGACCTCATGTGCTAACAGCAGCGATGTTAGTAGGCCTGCTTGGGAAACACACCCTGCCGCTTCCACTCTGCATCCCGCTGGTTTCGGGAGGGTTAAGGTGGCCCCAGCTCGAGCAGGTGCCCTAGGGAGTAGGAACTCATCTGGGAACAGGGAGTTGTTTACAGATTGGAGATGAATGACCCTGGCAGCAGCAAAGAATGTCTGTCCTAAATCTGGACTAGATCCATGTTGGGGTTGGTGGGTTTTTAATGTTTCATGTAAAAGAGAAAATCTCTCCAAAGCTGGATTTCAGAGTTTCCTAAATTTGCCCCTTTTCACTGGGGATAGAAAGATTTGTCATGTCCTTACAGGAAGAAATGCTTGTTTCCTATTACCTTCTGTTTTAGCCAGGGGTGTCTGCTGGCTTCCCAGGCTGCAGGCAAAAGTCACTTCCGTTCAGCCTGCCCTGCCTGCCCCTCACAGGCCTGATACAGGCTCTTAGTCTGCACTGGCCAGTTACCAAAACCTGGAATCCAGCCACAGGAACCTGCTGTAAACATGAACCTACAGAAAACAGCCGGCTGACTGCTGGCATGCTAGGGGAAGGGGATGGTTAAGGAGCAGAGAAGGCATCCCAGTCTGCCCTTAATTACAGTACCTTGAAACCACTCTGTGGTTTTCAGCCAAGGCTCCTTGTTGTCTTAGGATGAATGCCTGTAAATTTGAAATAAGTAAACGACTTCATTGTGAGGACTTGGCTTAGGATAGCAGTAGCAGCATTCTGAAGGGCTATTTAAATGTCAATAACTTTTTCTAATTTGGGCTATAGGAATTAAATAAACCCATGTGGAATCAGCAAACTACTAATTTAAGTTTGTGTGGCTGTGAACAAGTATGTGTGACAGAGAAAACTTCCAGTCAAATAAAAGCAACAACAAACTTGTTTGCTCAAAATTTATTCTCGTTATTAAACACGTAGAACATTTCCTGGATGTTCCCGTACACGGTTTCTAGCAGATATATTAAATCCGTAATCCTACTTCCACTCAGCCCATGAGTTCCCCACGGAACACCCGAGGGAACGGATGCTCCCCGCCGCCGTCGGGAGGGGAGCGTGTGCGGGCTCCACTGCCCTCTCCTGGGGAAAGGCGCTCCCGGGAGCCAGCGAGGACACAGCAGCTGAGCAAAGAGCGATGCGTTGGGCTGAGTTCTGCTGGTGTTTCACCATATAACAGCACCCCTAAAAGTTTTCATCACAGTCGTGCTACCTCTAGAGAGAGTATAGCCCTGCTGAGTCAGAGATCCCAGGCACAGCCTGTGACCCCCACAACCCCAACAGTGTCAACAGGGGGATCACATACTGCAGTGAAGTGCTGAGAGCAAGCCACAGAGGGGCATCCCTGCTGAAAGGCTAAAATATCAGCTCTGCATGTTGCTGGGGGAACAAAGAAAAGAAGAAAAAAAAAAAAGAAAAAAAAGTTGCTTCTCAACTGTGAAAATTACTGGGATACACATGTCATTCATGAGACAAGACTCTCAAAATAATGACGACTTTGTTTCTGAGTGGTGATAGTCTGCCTGCAAAGCTTTACTTTCCAGTCCTTTCTTCGGAAACTAGTTTCACTTACCCTTTTATGTCCTGCTCTAACGTGCCTCCTGTGTTTTGTGTAAATACTGCCTTGTCCCATGGCTGGGCCTTTAGTCGAGAGAGACTAATCAAGCACATCCCTTCATGGTGCAAGTGGCCTTCTTCCTTGAAGCACTGAAATAAAAGAAGTATAGCAACAGTCACATTTTCAGTTCTCTTGGTCCCATTGCCTAGTGTTTGAGTGCTTAGAAAGCCTGTCAGAAGGGTTTCTGGACATACTCAGTTTATAGGAAACAGTGCCTTCAGAACTGGGCATAGCTTTTTATCCTCAGGTGAGAAGTAAGGTCAGGTATAACATCTGTCTCCAGCAAACCAGGAGGGAAAGCAAACCTATAACACCATTTTCCAAGCAGTCTTCTCTTGAGAAGAGATGGAGAAGAGCTGTGTGGGGTGTTTCTCAGAAACTTCCTATCCCACCAGGGAAGCTGGAGCCACTTACAGGACTTCTAGATTGCCAAGCACTCCTTTGCATTTGCCCTGTCTATGTGCCACTTTTCAGGACCTGTTTCCATTTATGTCTCATTTCTCTGTGTTTTGGTCTTAAACAAATCCATCTTCAGCCTTGAAAACTCTCAGCTCTTTGCGCTGGGTAAGTCAATCTGTGTGTGGTTCTGGCTTTTCCTTAGTTTTTATCAGCATTTATTTTCTGCTCTTGAGGGTATGTCTACATGCTCCAGTTTCACCAGAAGACCATCCTGACTGTGAATTCTTTAGGACAAGGGGATTCAGACTAATTTTCAGCAAAGTTACCCAATGGGTGGCCTTCTGTCAGGAACTGACAGCAAATCTTATTGGAGCAGAGAATTCAAACAAACAAACAAACAAACAAACAAACACCCTCCACTCCCCCAAGAGATTAAAATAAGCAACGTGTTTTGCTTTAAAATTTCTAGGGCCAGATTTTTAAGTGGTATAAGTTAGCTTGAGTTTTCTGATCATGTAACCCCTACAATCTGAGTGAACAAAAAAATTGGACATTATTTTATTTACAGTTTGGTTACTTTTCAGGGCTAAAACTCCAGGTTCTCCTGAGGGCAGGCATGGTCCTTTTCATCCTATATTTGGGCTGCTTCCACCTGTTTTGCAGGAGTTCGTTGCTATCTTTGATTTGTTTTCTCTGCTGTGATGTACTGTGCTTGTTCTTTCACCTCGCTTCTCATTCATGTCTCTCTCTCTACTCTGTTGTCCAACCTTTTCAGCTCTCTTTTCCCTCTTCCCCCTCCCATCTTTCCTCTTCCTTGGTAGTTCCTTTTCCTTCCCCCTTATCTCAGCAATTGATGCCAACATCTATATTTGGAATAGAGTGGGAACAAGCTATTCTTGTGACTTTACTTTGAAATAACTGAGAGGAGCAGATTATTTTCTTTGAACAAATAGAGGATACATTGAGAAGACAGGCTAGTAAAGTCAAAACAACATCATTAGGGAATACCTGCCCAGCAGGTTCATTTTTCCCAACTCCCAGAACAACTTAATCAGCTGTTAGTTCTTGTTTGCTCTGTTTTAGCTTTAAAATCCTCCTTTTGTGCATAGTTCCTCTCTCCAGGTTAGTAACCCGAGGTGCTAACAGGGGCCTGGCTCATCACCACAATGTCTGGGCACTCACACATCAAGGGGAATGACTGCTCCCTAAAATCTCAGATGCCAAAATTAGATAAACCAGGATATATATTTGTTTAACACCTGAACTCAATGCCATCGCATCTCCTGGTGTAGTCACAGGGTACTGTTATAGAGTCCCACTTATATGGGCTAGCACAGAAATATGCTGGGAGGAAATATTTCCTATCAAGCAATATGATTTCTCCATGTCTTCTCACATTAACTTCTTCTCATCACCAACTGTTCCTCATCCCCCCTGCCATTTAAACTGCTGTAAGCAACACATTAACAAAGCCAGTGAGAAACAGAGCTACCCGAACAGGACAGCACAGAGCGTATTTCTCCCTATCTCCCATATTTCTGTTTATACAATTAACTCCCACATTGGCAAATCAAACAAGAAATTAGGCCAAATAAGAAATTCAGCATCATGGCTTAGCATTTTGTGCCTGTGCCATAGGAAGACCCAAGTCTATTTGTCTACTCCCAAGTGAAGCTGGTCCTGTTAAAACTCTACTGCTGTAACATGTTTGTGTGTGAAACAGCTTCATACAGGGGAAGATACATGAAATTCCACGCAGAAAGGTGCAAAGACAAGATCTTTCCTTACAAGCTAAACATTCAAAGGAGGGATAGCTACTAAATGTTAGACAAGAAACTAGAAGGAAGTCATTCTTCTACCCATTGATGACTTCCTGGCATTTTATAAATGTTCCAGCTAACAGAAATGGTCATGCTGACATGGTCCTTCAACAGTTGTGTCTGCAATAATTGTTAAAAAGCTCAGTTTGCCTACAGAATGCAAGTCAATACCAGTATCTTAGGAGGGCAAGGCTGACAGTGCTCTAATGCTTTTCTATCAGACTAATATAAAAACAGATCAGTCTTCAAGCAAACAGCTTCTTTTCCATGTTCACACTACTACTACTGCCACCACACTGCAGATCTTGAATGTGCAGTGTAGATCAATAACAAACAGAGCCTAAGCAAAGGGGGAAATGAATGACCCAGGCTAAGAAGCGACATCTACTTTCAGCACTAGCAGTAATTTCCAGGAGAGACTGCCAAGTGTCTCCAGGCTTCCGTCCCTTAAAACTGAGCACAAGGGAATTTGGTGCATGCCAAATTGGTGCATGCAGACATAACAATATAATAACATTTCATAGTGAATTAAGTTCACATACAATGGTTAAGTGCATTTCATCAGTATCAGATGAGTTTTGGTAATTTTGTGCTGCCATGGAAAGGACATGTATTTTATTTATATGTTCCCAACCCAAGGATAACAGACAAATGAACTTTGGCATATTTAGAGAGCACTAAAAATGGTGAACTCAGAGTACCCTTCCCTGTTACCTCTTATCCCCTGTCCCATCCCCACCATGCTAGCAACTTGCAGCTTTCATCTCAGTCCCCCTGATTCCACATGCTCAGCGCAGCTGAATAACAACTGCAAAGAGCATCTGAAAAATAATCTTTAATTTAAGGCTCACAGGGCATTAAGGGCACAGACCTGGGCCAGTTTACTGAAGAGGTAGCTAGCCCCCAGCTGTATGGCCACAAACAAGTCTGCATTCACTGGTCCAGGGACCAGAAACTGCTTTCCAGGCTCTCAGGAGTGCCAATGTGTCTTTGATTTTTATTATTGAGCAGATGCAGATGTGACTAAGGCTTGGTCGTACCTAAGCCATAACTAAACTCCACTGAGATGTGCAAAGTATGTTTTCCCCAATCTCCCTGGTCTGGACAAGCTCAGAAAATGAGCATTTTCTGAGTCTTTCTACCACCATTCAGAATGGAGGAAATTTTTGTACCCAGAGTTAGAGTCCTTGCCCATGGTGTGTGATGTGCTGGATTCAGTCCTCTTTTCTGCCTAAAAGCAGCTCAGCCCATTTCTTTCACCTTATAGGATAGCACCCAAGCCCATGTTTCAGAATCACTCTGGGGCCTACCTGTGGCTTTATGATTCAGGCTTTGGGCTTCATGTGAAGTGAGCCAGCTGGGCTGTCTCCATACTGGGGGTCAGGGTACCTGCCTGGAGAAGAGCCGAGATCCAATAGGAAGCCAGAGCTTGTGTCCCAATTTCCACACTCTAATGTCGTGCAGGTCGTGAGGAGCTGACAGGCTGTGCATCTGTAGAAAGGTGAATGAGAAGACTCTAAGTGCTACATTACAAGTGTTGATCTGCAGTTAAAACCACAACCTGCAAGTACTTTCCAGGCATCAACAGATGGACAATCACTGTTGCTATACCCCCCGACAAAGGACATGGGAAAAGAAGGTGTGAAGAAAGAGCTGCACCACACAGGTGATGTTTTTCACCTTAACTCATAAGAGATATCAAGGAACAGGAAGGATTCACCCTGGGATGTACAACAGAACCTCCTTAAAGCTAGGCTGAATAATCATAGAATCACAGAATCAAAGAATGAACTAGGTTGGAAAAGACCTTGGAGATGATCAAGTCCAACTTATAATCACAGCCTATGACCATAACCACATCAAACTCTGTACTGTGAATCAGGACAGCACTTGTGCCGGAGCACACTAAAAACACCATCTCTGCCACATGCCTGGACAGCCTGACCAGGGCTGCCATGGACTTTGCAGACTTTCTGATAAGCACAGTTATTGAAACACAATTTAAAGTTGACAACGTGTCTAAAAACACACACAATGTCAGAGGAGGAATGAAATGTTGCTTCCCCTTTTCTCCCCCAGTCTCATTACAGGCTAAGGAAAAATAATGTATGGAGAATAATACTTCACCATCTAAAGAGTTTTTCTGGCTTCTAAATCTAGTGAAGAGTCATTGTATATTTTGACAGAAAAATGGATCAAAATAATAAAGTGAATACAAAATTATATTGCTGTCAATAATTTAATTTACACAAAATAGCACTGTGACATGGTAATTGTTATATATGATGCAGCATTCAGTATAATATTTGGAGAATGCATTATAGAAAGTCAACATTTAACTACTAAAATCAACTTACATAATCAAAGCTGTCAGAGAATCTTTACAGTTTTATATTAATTTGAATGTAATTTACTATAGAGGTGTCATTCTTAGAGGTGCTTACAATAGTTAATGATCTCTGCATTTCCATTATAAAATCCTATTTTCAAAGGTTTATAACTTGGTCTTAAGAACTTTCAGCCCTCCGGCACATTTTCTTTTTCCTAACAAAAACTATGTTAGACAATTTAAACTTTTCTCTCAGAGCGGATAGTGTGGTTGCTTTCCAGATTCATTTTGAGGATTTGCTAATTTGCTGCTTGCCACCCAGGGATCTCAGAAAAAGAAGGGTTCTTCACAGAAGAAGTCATTACGTTACATTTTCTTCTTCCATTTTCCTGAGCATGTTACCCCTCAGACCATTTTGCTTGCTGAAGAGTCTAAGTATCTTCCAATATTGCATCCAAACCTTCTCCATCGTTCTTTCCCTCTTTCCTATTTTGCTGCCATTAAGCTTTCTTCCAGGTCCTTCTCCTCATCTCAGACTCTGACTCCTGGCTCTGTTCTGTCTCTTCCCACAGATGTCCACATTTATGCTGGCAACTGCTACTTCCACCACATCCATCAGTCCATGGGCTCTCCTGGCTGCACACTTACTCAGCCTCACACCTTTTTTCAAGCTGCAACCCTGAGTCACTTTTCTAACTAATTAGAAGTCCAACAAGTAGTTTTTCTCTAGCAGGTATGTTTCTCTCCCTAATCTTTCAGGCTTGACTCCTATCAGACATTAGCCATCAACCCACCCAGACCTGCTCTGTTGGTCAGTTGGTGATTTCCAGTTTGCCAGCCACAGGAACTACGCAGCCCTGAGGCATTAAAGCTGTTTCCCCCTGCCCCAGGCTTTCTGCCCAGAGGGTAGGACACTGCAAACCAATTATCCACAAATACCTTGTACGGGTCATTTCCAAAACCAGAATTTGAAAGGCAAATTGTCAACACAAAGCTATTATCCATAGTAAAACTAAAACCAATAATTACCTTACTTTGGTAGACCTGCTCCAGTTCATGGGTCTAGTTTTCCCGAATCCTGCTCAAATTCACTTATTTTTCATCCATGTCACCTAGCTGTCATAGATCCCCTAGCTTTCTGTAACTTCAGTGTTATTAGACCAGACATGTTTGAGTCAACATGCACAACTGCATCCAAAATCTAAATTGTTATTACCATGTAAACATTTAGATTTACATGGAAGTAGTTCTGTCACTTATTCAGGTTCTCTTTAAATTTTCTGCAAGGAGAAGAGCTTTTTAAGGTATTTGGGATGCTCTGTTCTAGCCATTCAGTCTTTTTATAGCCACTTTTGTCTATTGTCAACACTTAGCCAAAACACTTTCCTTCCCTTTTTCCATCATTGTCATTTCCCTGTTTGAAAAAAATGAATGTATTATTTTCTAATAATTCAGTGATGTCACAAATAAGGTAGGAATCTCCTTTCCATTACACACACTGAGAACAAGATTTGCAGTTTCAGACAAGAAAAAAATCTGTTGCTTACCTATCACATTACTGGAGGTGGAAAGAGAAACTATTTCATAGACGTCATGTTGTGATGATGAACATGATTCAAGGAAAATGTGCTCATATTTTGACTGGATAGCACTGGTGACTGACTTAAGCAAGATAGTTTAACTCTGTAACTAGGACAGATAACAATGAGAAAGACAACACTGGCAGTATTCTGTTTGATCCTTCAGATTCATGATTTAGTGATACAAAGAAACTCTTGAAATCACTTTTATTTTTCCCAGTGGATATCCAGCTGGACACAAGCAAAATGAGTGTCTGAATAAATTATATTTTATAGAGGCGTTTGACATACTTCAGATTTTTATTCTGGTTTTGGAAAAAAAACCCTAAAAGACTGACTATAGCACGGACTACTGGCTGAAAGCTCCAGATATTATTTCATCATTCTTTGTGTTGAGAAAACAGAACTGGAAGATGAAACTTTAATACTGACAGAAAAGTCAGTGGCTGTATGGATCTCATCTCCCGCAGAATGAATGGGACCTGACAAGCACAGGAGCTTAGAGGATGATCTTCCAGACTGGA
The DNA here is from genome assembly GCA_013399875.1 of Gymnorhina tibicen. NCBI lineage: Eukaryota > Metazoa > Chordata > Aves > Passeriformes > Artamidae > Gymnorhina > Gymnorhina tibicen. The sequence goes on from VXAZ01002138.1 coordinate 352,057, forward strand.
TGATAATTCTTCCATTTTCACTGTCCCTCAGAAGAATCTACCAAACCGGTTTATCTCCATTCAATATTTTTACTCCTTGAATCTCAATGAAGAGGTTTTCCTCTGATGTAGGTAGTGCTGTTACCAAATGCCCGCTCTCCCGAGGTTGACGCCCACTTCATTCAAGTATTCCTAGTGCAGCGGGGATGTTAGTGGCTACTGGCTTGCAGCCAACATCCCACACATTTCCTCCGCAGCAAAAATGCCTTAATTCTGACCCACTGCCTTTCAAGTAGATAGTGAAAAAAAATCAGACACAAAGAGCTTTGCTTTTATCTGTATTTCTCCTTCAGAAAGATCTGAAAAAAAACATCAGACGTTGTTCTTTTCTTTTTCAAGGTCCACGGTCAGCAAGGGTGAGACTTGGTGCTGCTGTTAGAGCTTGAGCCCCAAAAGAAGCTAAAGGCACTCAGAGAGTGTTTCTAGGTTTGGGTAAAGGAGTTTTAAGCAGGGTAGCTGCCACGGGGGTGGATCGGTGCCTGCCGTTGCGCCAGAGGCCGCATCCAGCACCTCTCCTGCTCAGCAACTCTCCTTAACACCATTCCTTCTGAAACTGTCCCCTACTGTGGGAGCTTGTGTTTCTCAGGTAGGGCACTGAAAAAAGATCAGAAGGGACAGGAGTTTTTGGCTCCCAGCTGAAGTTTTCCATCTTCAGCACATATAGGGAGAACACTGCTGACCTTACTGAAGCTGTGGGCAGCGTGTGCCGAGCTCAGCATGGCAATGGGCAACAGGAACTTGTACCTGCTCACAAACCGGGCATGCTGCAGGCCTGGCACAGCCACCACCAGTGGCTTTGGGATGTGACCAATTATGCAGCACACACACATTCTTAGACCCACAAAAGCCAAACACAGACATGGTTTTAAGACCAGCACATGGAAAATGGGATATAGTGAAACAAAGCTGTCCATTTCATAACTCCATTGTACGTAATCCAAAGGAAAAACAACACGAACAGGTCCTATATTTGACAATCTGGCCAAGCAGAAGCGAGGAGAGGTACAGCAATGCTCACAGGGGAATGTGGAGCACAAAATTACAACACAAGGAACGCTGGAATCAAAAAGCAGGGAGAAAAGGTTTGGCAAACCATTGAGTTCATTTCCAATGGCACTGTCAGGATGTAAGAAAGATAAACTACTCTTCAAGTTAATGTTATGTAGTGAGAAATATCTGACGGATGACATTAAGAAATAGATATAAATCAAAAAGGTATCAGGAAAGAAAACCCCTAAAATCTGGGAAAAATCACCAAGTGGAAGGCAGATGGCCAAATCTTGTGATACAGATAGAAAGATAATCTACTTCATTCAGAAGAACAAGAAAGCCTGGATGGCTAGAAATAAGAGAGATAATTAAATGGAAAGAAAGGAACTAATTAAAGAAATAATTAACGCTGACCTTGCATAAATAAAGTTTCAAAGATTGCACACATGCTAATTTGAGGAGCAGGATGGCTAGAAGTATGGAGACAATTAAAAGTATTCACTCCTCTATACCAGGGATAATGGTAGAATCTGAATGGAGATTAAATGTATTTGGTACTGTTCCAGCTGGTTATGATCTTGGAAAAATAACATGGAAACTGATGTGGCAATACACTGAATTTAAGGAGAATTGCAAAATGTACGGATGAACTCAAGGAACAAAACTAAAACAGTAAAATAAGCATAGGTTAAAACACAAGCTGCAGAAAACTGACAGCAGGAATGATTTCAGAAGAAAACTAGTATAGGTAAATTGGATAAAACAGGAAAGGCTGGCAGCCATCATAGCCATGACACTTGCATTACATCTCACTTCCAAATGCAGAGTCCAATTTGGGAGAAGGCAAGAAGCAGAATATGCTCTTTATAGGGGAAAAAAAGGCTTCTTTCTTTTGTAAGTTCCTGTGTCAGTAGCCATTTTATGGGGCTGCCAATCATGGCAAATCAACTGAAAAGCCAGATCATTTTCTAAAGCATCTACCTTCCCAGAGAAAGATTTTCAAGTTGACTGTGTACAATCCAGCTGCTGCTTTTAATCTTTCCCTGACAACAGTAGTTGTTTTATTACTTTGACAGTCATTTTTAGCCCATGAATGGTACCACAGTCCTTGTAAGATAGGAAAACTCTTTTGATCTACAATTTCATAAGGTTTAGCAATGGACAAAGGATTTTTCCGGTATACTTGATCACACACTTGCTGAAGTTTAGGCCTAGAGCCAATAAAAAAGCACTGAGCTACCCTTTTGGAGATACACAAAAATCCTTTTTGATGAATAATGACTGCCAGGAAAAAAACCCAACTTATTATAAAAATACTGCCTATTAATAGAAAATTAAAACCAGGTTACTCCTGAAATAACTTTGATACATTGCCACATCACTTTTAACTGCCATACTGTTTTAATATAGTATGATCTATAGGATAGAAAATATGGATGCAAGATAGGCATAAGTGCAAAAAAGGAAGGTGTTTCAAGCTGTCTGTAATAGCTAAGAGAAACTGGGAGAAAATGCAGGCAGACAGAGTAGTTTTCCAGCATAATGACTAGTTCTCTGCTCTACAAGTAAGAACTGTATATTTTGTGCAGTCTGGAATACTGTATAAACTCTAAAATAAAATATATTTCCAAACAAAAATATAAAGCCATTCAACAACCATTCAGAGCGAAAAAGCAATTGAAAATTTAAAAATCTGTAATTTTTATTAGTACAGGCCACAGTACTTGGAGTACTTACACATATGTTAAACTTCTCACACATGTGCATCCCATTTTCTTGTCCTATTCCCACTGGGACCCATTCTGCTTTTCCTTATGTATAAGGAATTAAAACAGAAAGCCTTTCTGATATTCAAGTGTAAGGACAGTGTTTCCAGGAGAGCTATCAATTTAGCAGCAGTCAGCTGAATACGTAGCTACCCGTGGGGAATATTTAGATAAGGTGCTGCATTGAAGTCTAACTTCTTTCAATTCTTTCCTTCAAAACTTCCATGTCCATTGGCACAGCCAATTTCCATAAAGACATTCCTTCCTAAAAATCCACACCAGGCTTAAAACTTAAAGTAAAAATAAACAATTCTCTTTTTTGCTGGGTGCAGTTAGAAATCAGTCATCTTGATACTTAGATTGATCAGAAGAAAATTAAGGAGGATTAAAGGATAAACAGGAGTTACTCTTCCACTCCCTGCACTGCTCAATTGCTGACATCTATAGTATTTCTTAAATAAGTATATTTCAGTTGACAAAAACATTGGATTTCATACCTTTTGCTAGTCAGCTTCTGTTTATAATCTCTTGAAATTTCCACAGAATTCCCCAAAATCACATTTTCTGGCAAAACACCAGCCTGACTCCTACAGTCTAACATTCAAAACAGAAATACTTCGCTTCAGTATTTTCAGATAAACCACTTAATTTGGTTTCATTCAATTTTTTTAACAAAATACTGAGATGCCTCTTTGCAATTATTTTAAAAAGCATAAGTTCTCCACGATCTGAAACTGACCCCAGTGTCACTGACCTCAAGAAATCAGCTCTCAGTGCAAGCAGAGATCTTCACTTCTGTTTCTCTAGTTTGCCAGATCTCCAAATGAAAGACTCTTTCAAAGGGTTATCTTTGCTCTAAACACTTAAAGTTGTATTTTTAGCCCCGCCGTTTTGGAAGAATGCACAGCTCTGAGCTTTGCATATGCAAGATTTTTCTTTCCATTCTTTCCTTCAGATTAAGGAGACTCAGAGGAAAGAATCTGGCCACTGTTGTTTGCTAATTATGTTAAGATGTGCCTACAGTACATCAACCTCTTGCATCAGACCATGCTTGGAATTACATCTTTCTCATCATTTGCTCTCTCAGTCTTGAGTAACTGAATTATTCCCAGCCATTATCCGTTCTTGGACTTTCCCTTTGAGACCTCAGTTCACTACAGTGGGAAAGATAGACTTACTGCAGGAAACATGGCCACGTGTTTCTGCATCCTTCCTGCCACATCTTGCAAAATGCTTAAGACATTGTGCAACAAAAATGAATGAAAATTTGAAAGCACAAGCAGAGCTGTGCTCTGATAATCCATGCAAACTCCAGTTCATGTAGGTGTCATCTTTGAGTACTGTAAATAACTAAGAAGAGGTCTTGCTCCAAGCCCTACTGAAGGCAGGAGCAGTTCCCCCCCCTCAGCTTAAGATGCAGGTGTTGACTGCTCCCAGCGCAGCAATGCCTGGGGAGTTTCTGCTACCCCAGACTGCCACGGTGCAGCTGACAAGCAGATCATTGCAAGTACAAGGCAGCAGCTCTACAAGCCTGCAAGAACTTTGTGCAAATGGGACTGGTTATGGTTCAGGGGGAATGGACTACCCCACCAGGACCATTTTGTTGTCTGTAATCATATTTATTTAACTGATGGCCTACGTCTGCAAAAGCATCAACTTCACAACAAATTATTATCAAAAACCTAGCTCCATGCTTTCTGCTTTCCAACTCTGACTTTCAGGATATTTTGTCTAATAAATCTGAAGTAGACATGAATAAACAAACATGGCATTATACTAAGCTCGTTAATTATGCATCAAGATACATCATGTTAGAAGTCCACGCAATCCTGGGAGCTCATGGAAGATGAGTGTGCAAAAAAGGAAAGATTACTATCTACATGATGATCAGAAACATCAATTTGTTCTAGCTTCATCTGTTTTGGGCGTTTTGGCTGAAAATAGTATTAATAATTTCCAAGTTGTGACTGATTGATTTAAAATATGATGTCTCCATATGATATTTCAACATTCTGCACAATGTACCTAAGAACAGACTGAAGTCTTTCTAGTGAAGTGTTCTGTCTCTGTTCATTTGTAAAATACAGCTATTCCCTCATCATTCTGTGTGGGACCAGAGAAATACTAAAGAGCTTTTTGCCTTGGAAAAGGAAGAAAGAAAGAAAGAAAGAAAGTTTCCTTCTCAACAGCAAATAAAGGACCCAATCTCTTGGCATCAACTCACTGACTCAGTTCATCTCTTGGAGAAGGAGACAAATGTTGTCTTCTGAATTACAGTACCAGTAGAAGCTTTTCTGCACAGTGAAGCAAATCAGAAACGTAAGGCCCTCATTAGCAGAAGCAGCTTTTCCAGGAACAGAATAGTGACTGGGAAATCATCTGATTCCTGGACATCCAGCATTTCAGCCATCAGCCCCAAGACAAAAGGAAGGGGGAGGCCAAGGGCTCTGGCACAAAGCCGTGCTCATAAGGACCCTGCTGCAAAACCTTTTCCAGGCACTTGTAGGACAGTATCTGCTTTCATTCAGGCTCAGCACTCTTACAACTCCTCACCTTCCTCCTTGATGTGAGGGCGACTTCTGCAGCAAGCACATTCCCGCATGTCTTTCTGGAGAGGAAGGATGCTTGTTTTCTCCTGGCTTCAGTGGCTGAAGTATCTGCCAATATTCAGCACTGCTGTACCAACAGGTCTGTTGAAAAACGCAGGTTGGTGTTCTCTCAGTTTCCTGATAATCCAAGAAAGAAATTGTACTGATGAAAAAAAGTTTAAACTACCAAATAATGACTTGCATAGTAAACAACACCCTTCTGCCTCAATTCTCTGACGTTCTTCCAGCAATCAGTCCCGGACAGGGTGTTGCAGCATCTTTCCAGCATTTGGCATGAGCACTGTCAATTGCCCTTCCTCCCAGTTCCCATCTTTTCCTTCAAATCAGAAACTGCTTTGTATTACTGGAGACAAGGAAGCATCCTCCTCTGGTTAGAGATGCTGTATGTATACAAGGAAAAGAATGGAGAATCAAAAATATGTCTAGCATTTGTATAGGTTATACATACATACATACATACATACATACATACATACACATATATATATACAATCTGTATGGATCTAGCTTCTTATCCAAAATTTCTCACATGTAAATAAGAAAGCATTTGGATTGTGGTTTGGGGCAGGTGGTTTCTCATGCAAACATATGAGGTTGCATTACAGCCACAAATGTTTCTTTCGAGCACTTAACACTGTGATAATACGAAAGTCTCTGTGCAAGCCTTTACAGGTGACGTTCTTAAGCCTTGAGTTAGTGTATTAGTGTTGCTAAACAAAATGGACTGAAACAGCATCACCTCTGTTAAACCGCATCCATTTTCTATGAGCAGTCTTGTAAACAGAAAATTATTGTCCCTGATAAACTGAGTTCAATATGAAGCAAAACCAAGTGTTCAGAAAATTTTCAGCAAATGAGGTAATATTGTTACACATATTAAGACCTCTTAGAAAGGAGAATACATATATTGCTAACAAGCTTCCAAAGCAAACTGGATATGTAGGGCTGATGGAGTTTTTTTTTCATCAATAAATTGTGAAGGAAATTGCAGAATTTATATTAATCTTGCCCTTTGACACTTCTTGCTGTGAGATTTCATTTCACAAATATTCCTTGAAAGCAGAGGTTTTAAAGAACCAGAATGACCTGGATCCCCAGTGGTGAAAGGTGAAGTGGGCTATATTTGGAATCACCTTTGCAGAAAGGGAACACCTCAATAAATGCTCTGGGTGACCAGTTCTGACAGAGGGTTGTGTGTCTGCCAATGCAGCCTACATTTTTTACGCTAGTACAATAAATATATCAGAATAAATATTATCTCCACTCATGTGACAGACCTTTGATAAAGCAGAATTGGCCTGGTTGATTAGGAGTATGTGTCAAACACAGATAATGGGGGAATCCCTTTCAGCAGCAGCACAGCACCTCAGCAACCATAACAAGGCCAATTTAACGAGTCTTCTGTTTTACAAGAGATATTAATTGCAGTGCTGTCACATAAGGTACAATTCAAGATAAAATACGTAAAAGGGGGGGAATTGGATTTCATTCCATTTTTGTCACGATTATAAATTTTCTTGCAGGACCATGAATCTTACCACTGCTGATCTGAATACCCTGGGTGGCTGACACACTGCAGTAGAACAACATGCATTGTTATGAGGTCTGTTGAACACTAGAAGAATGTCAGGTTTTCTGTTGAATCTTTCTACCACTATGATTTTTATTCTACTCTGTTCAGTTTTTGTTTGCTTGTTTCTTTCCTAAAAACACAAAAAGCAGGCACCCAGTCCTGTGTATCCACCAACAAGGATGCTTCCTCATCTCTCACCAGTACTATCAAGATTTTATAAATTGTTCTGCAAATGTCCCATTTGATACTTCCTTAGGGACGCTCCCAGGCTTACAGATAAACATCCATCCAAGGGTTGCACTGGACTGATGTACAAATCATCTTCACACAAGTAAATCAGAATTCCCAGTTCAGTGCTTCAATAGTTGAATCTCCATTCAATTACTTGTCATAATTGAATAGGTGTTCTCTGTTTGTGCGTCACATAAACTTTGTATTGCCAATGCACGTGCTCTCAGGTCAGGCTCCTTCGGTCAAGCGAGAAAGTGGACCTGCCAGATGCTGGATGCTGCTGCGTGGCAGCAAGGGTGCTCTGCCACGCTGCACGCTCACCTGAGTCAGAGCAGCTGCAGGCTGACCCCCTGGATGTGGCACATGCTGAACAGCGGGTGCTGCCTGCATGTGCATTGTGGCACTGAACAGGTCTCAGCCACCAACCTGCCCATCTTCATGTATTGAGGATTTTCCACTGAAATTAATTCTAACATATACATTGTCACTTTTGTGGATGCAATGTGCTTCTGAACCAGATCTAAATTGTCTTCTAACAGTGAATACCCTTCTGATGAAACACTGGCTGCAAAGTTCCAACTGCAGTATATTCAACCCTAAATATTCTCAAATTATATCAAAATGCGAGACAGTTAGAGAAATATAATCCTTACTCCTAATCCCAGCATCAGGCTAGAATAGTTCAGTTTGTTTAAAGATACTGCAACAGCAGCTTTGCAGAGAAATTTGTTGCTAAAGAGCTGAGCCTTAAAGCTGTTCATAATCCTAAACCTCTTGTCCTGGCAATGCCAAGAACTCCAAAACCATAACATGTATCACCTGTAAACATACCTTGGTCATCAAAAGGTTGATTTTCTTCTCATGACTGAGAAGGAAATAGGTGGGAAAAAAAAGCAAAGATGGGCTACTTTTTCTATTAAATATGTTAATGGGATTATTTTATTTTTTCAGCAAGGAACAAGGATGCCCACAAAGAGAGACTTTTGGGAATATTTAGCATTTATATAGGTCTTTACATGCTACTCTGAGAGATTACCTCAGACTGTTTAGGACATGATAAAAACACAGAATCTGAAGCTGCTTGCTTTTGAAGTTCAGGCAAGCCCAGGCTCACCAGCAGAGTGGTTACCTTAAGGGACTTTGGGTGACACATCAGGCAGCTTGTAATAAAACCTTCCTTTCATACATTGGTGCTAGCAGTAAGGTTCACCATTTTCTGCACAAAGCCTGTATATTCAGGAAACACGAAACTGAAATTCAGCCAGCAACACACATCCCCCAGAATTGAAAGCATGGTCTGTCAGCCAAATGACACAAAACACTGAAACACAAGTTTTAAAGTCTGGTCTTACTCAGCAAAATATTTGCATGCTTTTGGACACATCTCCAAATGACAGCATTTGCTAAATGCCATCCTCAAGAAGGGAGGCCTCATTTGGCCTAAAGATGCAAGTAATGTACTAACCTGGATTCTCAGAAGTATATAGGAGTCCCAATTCATATTTTAAAAGTCCCAGCTAGAGATTATCTGCCTTTCAGGAACCTCAATAACCTTACAAATCCTGTCCAAGGAGTTTAATTTGCTTCTGAAAAGAGGTGCTTTAAAGATTATAAATATACAATTGACAGTGTAGAACCTCAGCACGTAATCCAGTACCTGTTGGGCCAGAAAGCAAGTCTGACACTAGAATAAACAGCTCTTTGCTGCTTGTATGGAAATGCTGAGATCATTCCAGATGACCCTGAGCGAAGATAAAAGGACCAACGGAGTTTTTGTAGGCAGTATTTTCTGATTGTAAGAAATAAACCAAAATACACAGATGTGAGAACATTAACTGGTAAAGTTATTGAATAATCATGATTTGGGGGGTTTTGTTGCTGTTTTTAAGGATTTTCATTAATAACAAATATTGATACGGTAGGACGGTGCAATATATCATTTCATACTGTGCACTCTGAAATATCCTGAGATTATTCAGTTCATTTTTCTGAAAATTATATATAAGCTACTTAATTAAATACAGGAAGTTCTCTTCTAGCAACCCCCTTCCACATTCTGAACATGAAAGCATACACTAGAATATTGATAGTCCATGCAATACTTTAATGTTGGAAAACATTAGTTTTCAGTAATTACGGGGACTCACCAAGAAAAAGAAAAAATAAAAGAATGAATATATGAGCTAATTTTTATTCTCTTTTGTACTGTCACCTCGTTAGCAAATAAGAGCCTCACGTACGTGAAAGCAGCATTTGCTCTCTCTTGCAGGGAGATCACTTACCCCCCGAGCTGGGATGGGCTCTTTGCTGTGACCTTTGTGAAGCCGCCCCCGCTGCCCCGCAGTTAACACGTTCTGAAGACCCTCCTTTGTCTCTGTGCCTCTGGTCACATACTAGCAACGGGCTCCGCTACACTGGAATTAATTAAACAAACTGCTCCAAGCTTTAATCTTTTATACAGCAGCCAGTGCAACAGAAACTATCTCATGAGTCCCATCTTTGTACACATCTAGCAGACAAAATACGTGTGCGACATACTGCCTTCACTGTGATCTACATGCCAATTGATGTTTTCACCCTGTTCCATGATTGCTGCTTCCTAAACCAACTAACCATGAGTAAACAACAGCAAGGACAGATCTGTCCTCTTACGTTGAATTTCAACGATCATGATAAAACCTGCAAGTATGCAGAAAACAAGTCTCTCCGTATACAGAAAATCTAAATTTCAAAATCACCAGCACAGAACTGCCAGACAAACATCTAGATTTCACCAGATCAGGGTTAAAATGCCACAAAGTGGTGTTCCCTCACTCCACAACCTGGGCAAGGAATGTGAGACAGTGCCAATGCTAGGAATCCTAGCATTTTTGTATGGGTTTTTCAGGACATCTGAAACCCCTCAGGTAAGCACATAACTGACATCCTCTTGGCCCTTCAGTTTGCTCTCCCTGCATGGCACCAGCTCTTTGGGACTCTACAAACAGCAAAAACTCACAGGAACACCTGATGCAAGGTGGCAGCTGCAACGGATAACATCTCGTTAGTGGTTTATACACTCCAGCCTTCTAGCAAACATCTCCAGCTCTTAGTTCAGGCCAAACCCTTCCTTCCTAAAGTAAGAGGTTAGTGTCCAGGTCAGCACGGAAGAACAGCTCCGGTCCCCTGGGGTATGAGATTTCACACGAGTTGGGAGCGAGCGTGAAAAGTGTTGTTAGTGAGTCTCCTCTCGGCTACCGTTCAAGGAAGGTGCTTGTTATTACCAGAGAAATTAGAATACTTTAAGCCCACTAAATATTTAAAATGCAACTACTTCAAAAAGACAAGCTACAACTGAAGTTTTCAGCAATGGCTTTCAGAACCCCACCCTCAGCAAAGCAGAAAGAATAGAAATGGGAGCTCAGCATTTCTCACAAAATAGGGTTGTGTAAAACCCCCAGGCCAAAAATACTCTTCAGAGATCCTCAGAGAACATAAAAGATCAAAACTTCAACCTCAGCCCTGTGTATCTGAATTGCTAATAATGCTCAGTACTGTCTGCAGCATCACACAACGAGGATTAGAGGTAATGTTTTTAAGGAAAGGGAGTGTTTCACACTGCCAGAAGCATCTTCAAAACTCACACTCAGAATTATGATGTAGCATTTTCTGTCTTGCCCTGAACAAGGTTTTTCAATCACCATTTTATGAACAGCTGCACCAATACTGAGCTCTTCTTATGTGGTAAACAACACTGGGACGCTGCAAAACTACAAAGGCTTGTCCTGTCCATTTAACCAGCGTGTCACATGGAGACAAAGCATAATGCAGCCCTGTGAAAAGTCCACCCACAAACTTCATTTCACACTATAGAATGAGGCACTTGAGTTCTCTGTCTTCCTTCTCTCACATGAGTTCACATGACAGCAACTTAAATATTTTGGAGACTCAAGAATATAGCCTTTCAGAAAGTTACCTGCTTAAAAAAAGTAGTAATAAAAGATATTTCGGTAGCTACCTTGCTATTTCTTTCTTGTTCAAAACCTTTGTATTCAGTTTGTTTTAAAATGTAAATCAGTACTGAACAATAAAATAGAGTAGTTGTCATTGAAGAGAAAAGCCGTATCATCTTATTAAAACCTAACACTATAGAATCAGAATCCACAGCACTTTGAAGTGAATTAAAATGCTATCACTAGAAAGATAGCTTTTTTCATTAATGAAACATAGTACCGTAAATTGCAAGGTAAAGTTTAAAAAACACTGCAGTATTTGTTATCAAACAGGAGATATTTATTTTATCAATTAAACCCATAACAAAACCCCCATTATACTGACACAGCGGTACCAAAAAGGACAACCCCCCTTCCTGCATGCACACTCATGCACACATACAAACACACACTCCTTTCACCCAAAGCTGGCAGATCAGCCACACAGCTCCAAAGGGAGGGGCCAAAGGAGCAACAAACCCAAATATCAACTGTCAGGAAAAGACATTCCTCAGCAAAGCTATATTTGGAAGACAGTGTCATGTTGTTAACACGCTGTGTTGATGGAACTACACAACCACGTAGTAAAAAGAAATTAAAAGGAAGGGGTAGTGAAGAAGATTTAAAACTATTGTTTTAGGAGTCTATTTTCCCTAAGCATAGATGTAGCAAATAGTGAGGACTGTAGTAAAGAGATCAAATATTCCTGGAAGAAGTTCTTTATATAAACAATTGAATCGTTCCTATTTGGTTTTATACAGATTATATAAGCCCCAAAATAACCCTTTTAAGTATTTAATTTCATAACTAATTAATTCTCTGCAGCAGGGAACTAAAACAAACTTGGAACAATTTTCTTAAATGAAGAGACAGCTGACAGCTCATGTTTCCCAACACTGCTCATCCTCAGTGTTTCTGAGGATTCACTGACAAACTTCCCCACTGATGTCCCCATGCAGCAGTCTCAGCAAGGTAAACCACCTGCATTTACCATGAAAAAATGGAAAATATCCTTCTGCCAGGCAAAGGGAGGCCAATAGCCTTATGGCAAAACAGCATACCAGCAATTAGTCAGGTCCTGTAACACACACCTGCCATAAACTCAAGGTGCTGGCAGGGTCAATTCAAGGACATAGATTAGGACTTTTGCCTAAATGCACTTCTTCTGGATGTTACTCCAACGACAGTTACACCCAGAAACGTCTTTAGCTATGCACAATCAGTACAAAATGTGGCATTTCCAGTAGAAGCATGAAGAATACTGACATCAGTTAGCGGCCCTGCTAAGTCACCCGTACCAAAGCTAAGGGCCCTGCTTCGGTCACTTAGTTTAAGCACAGGCACGGCTCCTTTGAGTGTACAAGGATATTTGCCAGACGAAAAACTGCAGGAGTTGACAGACATGTCAGTCCTCTTAATTGGGAGAAAGAACCCATTTAAATATCACAACTAAATGAGGCCTTTAAGACCCATCTCTATGACATGCAGGTGAGCACAAGGAAGTTTCAGTGACAAACCTTGCACAGATACAGCTGGAGCAGGGCATGACCATCGGAACCAGCTGAAAGCTGAAGAGAGCCAGATGGGAGATCCTCCAGACAGTGTAATGACACTCTCAAGGAAAAAAAGAAAACTTTAAAGTTACCAGGTGCAGCTTTAAGCAGGTGCTAATCTTCCTCAGCTGAAATCCTTGAACAAAACTTCAGGAATCACAAACGGCTTACCTAGGTGCTTCTGAAAAATTAAGCTAGAAGACTGTGATGGGAGCAGGATAAATGATGGTTCTGTTGCCTTCTTAGGAGTTCTTTTGGAAAAAAAAAAGCAGTGTAAAAATCAACAAATTAATCACCATTGAGCTATTTACCTCATGACCCCATGATCCATACAGTTCAAGGAGGGAAAGTGTTTCTCTGCAACCAGACTGTTGAAAAACTACCCTGCAAATAAGAACTCACTCTCTCTCTTCATTGCAATGGGTTTTGACATTGACTTTGTCATGTTAATTTGCCAAATTCAATCCCAGTATTTGCTTGAATCGAAGCAGCATAGACATATCAACATCAACCATCAGCTGAGTCCATGAAGAACAAATGCTGCCCTTTGATGGTCAGTGGTACTCCCCGTAGCAGTTATCTTCTTGTTTTGGAAGAAAAATGAGGAACCTTTCGGGAAAAAAACCCAGCACTGAATCATTTGACGGAACATGTTTCTAAAATAAAGCAAGCTCTAGTGTTATCACAGCCAAAGAAAATTGGCAGAGGATTTGGCTGTAGCAAAGACACTCCTCTAAGTATGAAGTTTCCCATTCTGTGAGTTCTGAGATACTGGACATCACTGTACCTCCATTTGGGAAGGGTTTTGAGGCAGGGAAGCAGAAGAAATGAGAGCAGCCTGTAAATGGGAGCCAACATGATTACAAGGAGTATATGCTGCATATTAGTATCTGCAGAAGATGCATGAAAGCAGACTGAATGGGTACACAGGAACCTCTGCCAAGCCAAGCACAGAAATAACAGAAAAATATAAAAATCCAGTATTGTATTCTGTGTGGTTTTTTATAAGCACCTTGATGATAGAGGCCCCAAAGACAGGAAGAAGCTGTGCCACTTTGTAAATATGACTTCTGATGCCTTTGGAAGACACTGGAGTGATACAAAAAGCTTTGGGAGGGCTTTCACCTACCTTATTTTACCTCTGTCTTTCTCACATACACCCTCAGTCTCATGCAGGTTTACAGTCAGTGGCTTATGTGCCATGTTTGAGCAGATATGTGAGCGAACAGGACTGTTCCAAACAGAAGGAACGTGCATGAAGATACAAAAGGGGGTTGCAGAGAATGGGCATGAAATCTGTGCTGGCTTGCCTTATCTCCTGGGCTGCACTTTCTCTCAGAATCTGGAGACCTGCTTATTATTCCTACAGATCAGGGTGCTGAACTTGCAGCAGGAATACGGCATCAGGCTGCTGCTCTAAGCCATCAGCATTCTCAGGCTGCTGTTTTCCAGAACACCACTGCTGCCTCACCGCCTTTCCTGAGGTAAGATATGCCTTTGCTACAGACTAAATGATTCCTAAGAGCATGAGAGCTAGACAATATATACATTTACACAAACTATATGTTGTGTGAAAGTGAAGCTGTGGTTCAATCAAAGGCAGCAGCCTCAGAAGGAACCAGATGGGCCCACAAATAGGTTGAAATTACCGGCTCACAGAGATACAGTAGAATTCAGCATCATGGTGCGTCTCTGACTAAGTTCACAAAAAGGTATCTCAAGATAACAAGGGTTTATGGAAGTAAAACCATCAACAGCACAGCAATGGGCAAGAAATTTGATTGTAACCTGTAAATCAAACATCAAAGGTCTTACAAGGCCACCGGTGACAGGTGGACACTTAACATAAATGTGATATTGTACACCTAATATAAAAAAGCTCTCTTAATCTCTTCTTTCACATGCATAAGTAACTCACACTGCATGTAAATGTCATATCTAGTAAACAATTCATTTAAAATCATTTATGTACAGCTTAAAATGTATTTTAATGGTATTTTTCTAAAGGTCAGATAATGCAAAGAAAAACAGATAAAAAGGATGCAAAAGCTTACCCAGGTGATAATTTGAGTATCCTACTAATAGCTTATATAACATAATGGTGTTTATAAAGAAAATAAGCATTATGTAAGTGACAAAGAATAAGTAGTGTGACAGGATCAAGATTAAAACTCAGGAAATTCCCATTAACGCAGTTCATCCCAAATTTACTGTTGTATAAAACAGCCTAAGAGAGCTTACTTGTGGGTATACAGTATACAAGTATATCAAGCGATTATAACATAAAAGTATAATATTCTCTTTCCAGTACAGATGTGTTAAACCATTGGATTTGGCTCCAGATCTGATTTTCACTCCCACCAGACTCTGAGAAAGGCCACATCCTGTGTTTTGAACAGGTCATTTCAGGACATAAAATGAGAACTAGTTATGAAATTCACTTTCCAAAACCTGCAGTACCCAGCATAAGAGGAATTCTAAACTTACAAGACTACCTCTATTCTATAGCTTGTCGGGCAAGCTTGACTGCAAAAGCTGAAAGCCAGGCCAGGACAAGTTGGTCGTTCTGATGTACATGGGATAGTGCCTGGTGTCACATGTAGCCTTACGCCTTAGACAGGCCACACTTTCAAAAACTGTGCTTGCATTTTCCCTCCATGCCTAGAGAGCACATCAAATGTACAGACACACACCACGGCGAATTCAGCTTAGCGACAGAAGCTAACAAAACATGAAAAGTTATTCCTGGCAAGCCCCTCACAGGAAAAATACCACCTTCCTCCTGGCCTTCCTAATGCCATGCTGGTATATACACATGTACATATATCCAAGATAGTTTAGAACAATTTAAAAACAAATTTTGACTCTCTTTTTTATTTGTTAGCGTGTTTGTGACCTATACTACAGGACTGTTAATTCGAACAATCCAAGAGGTTTTCTCTCTTTGGAGAGGGAAGAGCAAGACATGCTAAATACAGTGTACACTTACATCTGCATAGGGGCTTCTCAAACCTTGTCAGATCTTCATTCTCGCTTCTCATTTGACACTGTCTCTGCTATCTCAGGTTGTTGGAGTGGCTAAGAGCCACAGCAAACAGCTCCTGTATTTATTGGCGTGTTTGTGCATCCCCAGAAACTACTATTCCCCCAGATTTCCAAGAACGTTCCTGAAGAGCTTAGTCTGAAAAACAGATAAAATATTTCAAACAAAAAGAAGAATGCTAATTGCCTCCTTGTAAGCTGGGCAAGCTCTAAACACTTGGAGATTTTGGATTCCTGCCCAGTAGTCCCCCTCAAGGGCAGGGGCTCGGACATGTATCTGACAGCAGAAACAGAAAGTTTCTACGCCCCAGCTCTGAGACCTCAGCCTTGACACTCAGGGTCAGTGTCTCCTAGCAGTTAGCTGGGCTTGGGCCTGCTGATGGAAAGGTGTTCCCTGTCCTGTGCTTGGTCCCTGGCAACCTGGGGAATGACTCAATGATGCCATGTCCTGGTCCAAAATGTCTTCAAAATTGGTGCAGATACGTGGCACAGCAAAATAACGTTGTTTGTCCCACCTTACAAACTGTGAGTAACTGAACTATTCAAGTTACTCCTTCCAGCCTTCAGAGGAATCCATCAAATGAGAAACTTATGGATGGAAAGGTTTTTGTCCAGGGAAGAGAACTGGAAGGAAACACGGGAGTCGGAAAGGCATTTTCCCCCAGGCCAAACTTACTTTTTCCCTTTTTATTGCTATCTACTACCACTGCAGTGACCTAGGACACTCCTGTGGCTCTAATTTAGCGGCTTTTGATCTTTTATGCTAATAGTCTCCATTTTATTAGATGGTGCTAGAGAGTTTCATCCCTTGGGAAAAGGAGGAGGAAGCTAAATGGATATTTTGTGGACCAGTCAGAACTACGAGCACTTGGCAAGTTTGTTGGCCTAAAATGACACAAAATTATATAAGTTTTATTAATTTTTAAAATGTTACATTCAAGGAGAAAACATACTTTCAAAGAACAGTCTCAGATACTACAGGGAGAGAAAGACAAGTACACAAAGACATAGAACCTGAAAAGCCACTTGAGTAAATTTACTCACAGGATCAGTCACACAAACCAGTTCCTGAATTGCCTATTTGTGGATCACACGCATACTAGTTGGGAAACACAGAGAGCAGTTAACATATTCTTCCCCAAAACTGGTCAAGGATCTTGGTCGGCTGGATGAGGTTTAAGCTTGTGCTGAGCTCTCAAAAATTACAGTGATTATTTTCAACAAAAGAATTATATGAAGAACAAAAATTAAACGCAGAAGGAAGCTCCCAGATACCTCTAATTCCAGATGTAAAATCATTTTCTTTTAGAAACAATTCATGTTACAAAATCAGTTTTATTTGCTTTGCTACCACACAGTTTTATGCTTCTTACTTTTTGTTCACTCATCTTCTGGAGAAAGAAAAAGTAAATTAAAACAAAAATCTGATAGTGAACATACATTATGAAATATGAAGAATCATGGGACCAACTGACCACTCCAGTGATTATGAAAACTGTAAACTATTTAAAGAGAGCACTTTTCACTGCTCTTCATTAGAGTCTGATTACCTCAGCCATTAACATTTGGCTCTTATTATGATGATTGTGAAATACTGTTCACACTAATGGACAAAAGAAAGTTGACATGGCTATCTTGATTAACTCATCAATAATAATTTGGAATAATTTTTCTTCATTCACTGGATGAATCATTCACATGTCCTTTAATAATGCACATTGTTGTATAGTAAATTAGCATGAAGATTACCCACCTCTGGGACCTACACTCTACTTCAAAGTATTGCTCAAAAGAGATTTCAAATTTGAATTTTACTTTAAAAATAAAAAAAAGGAAGATCAGAAAACAATGACTTCTTTGTAACTGTTCAGTACATCAAGACATACAGCCCTCAAGTTATGCAACTGAGCTCAACCTTTAAGCCACCAGATACTCAATATGTAAAAAACACTCCCCACCTATTTGCATTCTTCTCCAGAGACTAAAGCAAAACTCTTGTTCATCATAAGACAAATATAAACTTGAATAATAAACTGACTAAAATGAAGTAATCCTTACCTAAACAGATAAGAATGCAACCAAAGTCCACCAGGCTTTTTGTGGATCCACCCTTGCAAACCTCCACTCACATGAGGTTTCATAGGCAATGTGACTGCAAACTCAAACTGTACCCATGGAAGTCAGTCCTGTCTCCATGCAAAAAGCCCTGACAAGTCAGCTTCTTGCTGAGGATCGTCTGTGCAGGACAGGAGGTGAGGCGCTCCTGGCTCTACGCCATGCCATGGTTCCCATGGCCGGTGATGACACACCTCAGCTCTTTGCAGCAGCAATTTTCACATGCCTCAAACAGATAACTCAGTGAAAATGCAGTGACACCCACCTCCTTGCAAAAGCCAACATCAATAGTCAAGATGATTCTCAAAATTCTCAAGAGGCTTGGCTTTTCCCTTCTCACTATATCTTGTTCCATCTCTTCTCCCCAAGTCACCACTTCATTTCTGAAAGTGCATCAAGCAGCTGTCTTACCTTTTAGCTCTTTGCTACCCATTGTAATTGGACCTGCAAAACTCTGAGGAAAGGCAACCTGCTTCTTCCACCTTCCTGGCTGTACCCACTACCTGACAGCAGCAACCACCCTGAGTCACGTGTTAACAACCCTGTGCCCCTGCCACAGCCAGTGGCAGAGTGTCAGAAAGAAAGTAAGACAGGGTAGATGTATCTATAGGAGCTTCCTAAGCCAGGCAGGGCACCTTTGCACTTAGTAGATGGATTTTCTTCCACTGATTTTTCTAACTGCTTTTAGAATATGTGAGCGTGTTACAGTCCACAGCATCACGTGGTGGCGACTTTCAGAGCTTAACAGCACACTGTGTGAATAAGTTACCTCTTTTGCTTGTTTTCAGTCTACAACCTGAGGGGTTTTTTTAATGGCTCCTGGGAGTTGTATAGGAGGAGACAAGGAACAGTAATTTCCAGTTCAATTTTTTCATGGATTTTACAGCTTTCTATAATCCCTTCCTCAATTCCCTCTCTTCTATGCAGAGAAGTGCTAGTCGTTCAACTGCACTCATGGTTAACTGCAATGACCAAACTGTTTTTCTATCTTGTTTCCTGCTCTTTTCCTAATTTTGTGGGGGTTTTGCCTGCTACTGAGCACTGACTAAATGTTTTCAAGAGCTGTGGTAATGCCAGCCTGACAGTAAGCAGTTCAGAGCCCATTACTGTGCATGCAGCATCAGGCGTTTTCCCCATGTACCTTAATTTAATTTATCCTGTACTGAATTTCATCTGCCTTTTTCATTTCCTAGACACTCTATAGGATGAAACTGTTCTATGTATCTTTTTAAACCTTTGTTCTTTCAGTATTTTTTGTTAACCACCCTAATAATATCACATCAGTGAATACTCTCACTACACCACCACCCACCTTACAAGCGATTATCGATGAACATGTAGAACAGCCCAGGACTAGCACTCATTCCCAAAGGACTTTCCTGTGATGTCTCTTCATTGAGCAACCTAATAATTTAATCTTGCTCCTTGTTTTCTACCTTTAATTAACTCCTTTATCCACGTGAACAACTTCTGTCTTTCACAGTTCAGCTTCTTTAGGAAGCTTTGGGGAGGGGCCACATTAAAGTCTAAAACTGGGGAAGAGGAGAAAGAAATAACAAACCACTTCCATTTCTTTATCTCCCATTTTCCCTCTTTCAGACATGCATCTCAGTTATAATCTGCCGCAAAAACGATCCTTTTGAAGACTGCTGTATTTTGTCTTTTTGTAAACGGTCATTCTTAAATAGCAAGGTTCCCAGCTGCTGTTATACAATACATATATATCAGCAACAAAATCGCCTAACGTCATTTCATTAATTCACACACTGAAAAACTGTTTCACAGGAAGGAAGTTACCACTGGGAATGGAGAAGGAGAATAACATTTGTTTGATAGTAAAGATTAATTGGAAAATGAACTGCGTAATGGATGCTTGTGGGGGAATAACTAACATAATGGAATATTCGGGGTATTTTCCTATCTTTATGTACAGCAAATAATCTACATAAATCCCCCACTCATAGAGATGAGCATAAATCCTACATAAATATTCAAACACTTTTTATAGTTACAATGGGAAACACATCTTCCTGTTCTTTCCAGCTGAAATAGTGCTTATGTGCTCTTTTCTCTCGGTGCTTTATGTGGCAGCTATTTCAGCAGGCCGAGCGTGCTGCGGAGCCAGGAGGGCAGCTGTTCATCTGGTGCACATTTCCAGCGCAACGGCTCCGGCAGGAACTTTCGCACCTCCAGCCAACGCGATTGGCATCGATGCTGCCAGCGGGATCTGCGAGATTTCCGCTCTTTCATACACCTATCGTATGTCAACGCTTGAATTGTGTAGGTTTGTCATTTCAGGAGACACAATTCAAGATCTCTGGAGTGTCTTCTCAAAGCTCAAAAAGAATATAAACAAAGGAAATGACATGTGGTTTTATGATCATTGCTATAAAACATTTTATCAGCTGAGGGACGGTACTCCAAGCTGCAATATATATTTCATACGAATAATTCTTAGTTAACTGGGCAATTCTCTCAATTTTACTAGATTTTATTTATTCTAGATTCTTATCCATTGCAGGCCAGTCCAGCTTGGGTAGGGATCTTGTCTAGCAGCTGGACATTGAGCCTGGAGAGGCAAAAAAATACTTTTTTTATGCCATCAACTTCTAAGATTTTCAGAATGAGAAATAACTTCATTTTCTCCATCTTTTTTTCTGAAGTCTGAAGAGACAGGTACATTGAAAAGCCATTACAGAGGGAAGGGGGAAAAAGAGTGAAATTAAGAATTAGATGTGCAATTAGTGGTTCTGATTTAAAAAAAAAAACAAAAAAACAAGAAAACCCCACAAACCCAAGGTGCTGAAATTCTTACATTTAATTAAAACTTCTCACCAAAATCTGCATCCTAGGAAAATATAATTTTCAACAAAATTCTATTTTCCAGTTGGATATTGTTTTGGCTGAGAAACTTTCATCAGTTTTACTGGGCCAGAAGCGAGCTGCCAGTCAGTGTGTGTGTGTTTCCCTTTTCATCATTATAGGAAGAAGTATTTATTGGACTGCATGAGGACTATTTCTATATAATAGAAGTATTTCTATATATACTAAGAGAAGAAATACTTCTATTACATAGAAATAGTCCTCATGCAGTTCAAAGTCTTCCATGGGCTCA
The DNA here is from genome assembly GCA_013399875.1 of Gymnorhina tibicen. NCBI lineage: Eukaryota > Metazoa > Chordata > Aves > Passeriformes > Artamidae > Gymnorhina > Gymnorhina tibicen. Next base: position 373,061 of record VXAZ01002138.1, read on the forward strand.
GCTAAATACCCTTCCTTTTCTTCACACTAAACACATTTGCAAATCTTTTCTAGGACACGTTTTTGTACACACATTTATGTTGCATTGTTCTCTTGTTCCCAGAAACTAACTGCCCTTAATTAAGAAGCCTTGTACTTTTGATCCATATCATACTTCCATTAAAAATTCCTGTATCATATAGCTAACAGTACTTAGTGAACCAATTGTTTTCCTTCATTATTTTATTTGAGAAACCCAAAGCTGTACTTTCATCACCAGAGTCAAAAATTGCATCAACGGGGAGAACACACAAGTAGAAACTTTGAGAGCAGTGAGAGTGTAAGAATGAATAAAGACAACCAACATTAGTTGCCTGCTGCAGCCCACAAGTGTGGTTGGACTACTACACACAGTAGAAACTATTTATATACTGATGCACACGATATGCATTAATGAGCTCACTTGGGGGTTTATGATCGTAAAAGATATTGCTAGAAACAATGAAAATAACTGGGGGGAAAATTATCCTTGAAGTAAAATATTAATAAATGGATTTTTTTCAGTATATTGATTGAGATGTTCCCATTTGTGACAAACTTAGTGCCATTTACAATGTATAATTTGGTTGAGAGTAAGAGGTGAGAGGATTAAATACCCCCAGCTCTTCAATAATGCAGCTGCACTGTTGACCCACTGCCACAAAACGTCAGCTCCTGAGGTCTATGCGGACAAAACCAGTTAAACCCTCTTTCCAAAATGATCTTATTTTCAAAAAGCATGCCAGGATAGGAAGGATAGGATATAATTTGGATGCTACTATTTGGCTCTCAATATCTAAAAACACCCACCAGACCGACAAAAATACATAAAAATATCCTTCTCTATGTTATATATGCGTGTGTGTGTAAAATAATTTGGTTTAGTCATGTTTAAAAGTTGAGGGGACTAGGATCTACGGCTTTTCTTCCACTTTGAAGCATGACACTCCTTTACTATTCCAGCATCCTTCAGACACAGATCACATGTGACCAGAGCAGTTCAGATTTCATCTGAGTCTTGGGCTCTGCACTATAGGAAATATCCAAACACCAAAAATAGCTGCTTGAACTAGAATTAATCACAGCATCAAACCCCATTCCCAAAATGGCTTCAGTGACAGGAGGTCTGAGAAAAAGCATCTAATAGATGGATCAGAGTGCATATTTGATTTGTGTAAAAATAGGATGCCCTGTCACCTGCAGCTATATGTTAATTTAGTATAGTCCCTACATTGAAGGGGCTGTGCTATTATCAACAGGGTAGAGCTCACTGTACAATACTAGGCATATTAACAGCATTAATCAATTAACAAAACCATCAAAAACAAAACCAGAAACTTTTGAAATCCCTCAGTATGTACAAATTCTCTGACATAAGCTAAATACTTTATTTTGTGTATTTAATGTATGATAATTTTCTATTTTTTAAATTAGTACCTGCTGCCTGTAGTCAGCTTGCTTTGTTGATCTCTCTTTCCCTGTTACCTCATTTCTATGTTTTTAAGTGTTTTTCTTTTAAATCAGGCCTTTGAAAAATTCCACAGTATCATCTTCAATCAGAAACATAATTTTATTTTTCAAATAAAACCTTGGCAAATTAGATACCCTTTACAGACAACACACCAACTTAACTGGCATGCTTTTAAAATTAACCTACCTTTCACTAAAAAATGTAAAACCTCTGCTTGCATACAAAGTCCAACTGATCGTGTAGCTTGGTGAAATAACCATTACAATAGGGTGAAGGCATATTCACATTGTTTTATGATGCACTAAACAGAATTTGAGTAAACAAAAATAATCATAAAAGGAAAATGTTAATGTTATAAAGTATCCAACACAAAAGCATTAATCAGCCATTGTTTTGGTGTCAGCTCCTGAGGCTGCAGGGACTGCCTGGCCCCGGGGTGGAGGCACCACTCCCGGCCCTGGGGAGCCCCCATCACCCCACCAAGCACAGAACTGGATGCAGTAGAAGTGAATGCACCCCGTGGTGACAGGCTGATGGTGACCCCAACAGCCAGGATGACTTTTGGCTACACCTCCTGGAGGCTCTTGCCTTGGGGCAGAAAGAGAAGATGCTTGCTGCTCCAGAGGGGAGAGATCCCTCGTATAGCCAGTGTCCCTGGCTCCTGCCTTTTGCTGACAGCTGCTCCTCCATGCTGGCCCTGGGATGACAAGGGAGGGGAAGCACCAGCAGGGCCAGGGGTCCTGTGATAGCTATACCATGCCCCCTTTGTCATTTCCTTAGGTTTCATGAAAAACAAACTGCAGCCAACCTTGTGAACTTTATCTGAAGGACCCACATGAGCTCTAAAAGAGCAATTCAAGTCTTTCTTACAGCACTTTGTACTGAGTAAGTCTCTATGTGTGTGTGTAAAATAATTTGTTACTATCTTTGTTACTATCTAGGTCTTTTTACTGATTTTTTATTAATTTGTGTACTACAAGAAACAGCCGTTGCAAAAGACTCTAGAACAGCTAGGGTATAGCACAAGTCAGTTATTAACCGGGAAAACATGAATACTATGGGTGGCAAGTGTTTTATAGACAGGTTTTTCTGATAATGCAAAGTACAAAGAAGGGCCAAGATTAGAACTGCCAAAGAAGGCTCCTTCTGCATGTGACTCAGGCAATTCCTGGAAGAAAAGTCTTACTGATGGTCAAGACCCGACTCTCAAGACTTCCTCCTGCTTGACTTTCAGTCCAAGGCTCCTGTTTTGGGCTGAACAGTTAGTTCGGTTTGCAAAAGCCAAAGGGTTCCATTAGTATATGCACAATCTCCGTCTGTGGAGGCACCCTGGAGTGCTTCACAGACACAAACTGTAAGAGGGCTCTGCATATGCAACCAGGTGGGTGAGCCCTCTCATTGCAATAGCTAAGGGAATTACCAGGTCCTGTATTGATATTAAAAGCCATGTGGATTTTGGTGCTTTACCTCAAGGTGCCACTCCCTCTTAGAGGCATTTGGTTCTGGAAAAATCCCTGTTTGGGTTTTTTTTCATGCTGCTAGATAGCAAATTTGGCCTTGGTGAGAAATATTAGACACTTCTCAGAAGTATGGGCAAATAAACTCTCAACCAACCTCTTTTCAAAATCTTAATGATTTTTAAGTTTGCTTTTTCTTTTTTTCTCCCCTTCATTTGACTCATGATTTCAGCAGAACTGAAGAGCTGCTGGTGCAGCTTAGAGCAGCAGTTGTCGGCACATTACCTACCACCCATGCCCGCATACTTGGTGGGAACACGGGACCGTGTACAGACTTATACATGCGACTGCTGGCCTGTCTTATCCCTCCTCCCTCCCCCGAAATGTCCTAGCTTAGGCCTTGGGACAATAAAGGGCATGCAGGCTGCTTTTTTACTCTTTGAAACACCCCCGGAGAATCATTCCCAGGCAGAGGAATGCTCACTATGGCCATACCCAGTAGAGCTAGAATAGCAGGTCTGCATGACAAAACTCTTCTCAAAGCTATCCCATTCACCAATGCTATTTGCTCGCCTTGGATTTCTTGCCTCTCACTTCCTACACGTGGAGAAGGTGTGGAGCAGAGCCCTTGTGAATCACGTAGTGATTTGGTCAAACACACCAAAAGAAGGCGCTTTTTTTTTTTCCCTACAAAAATTGAGAATGGTTTTAGTTAAACCTACAACCACCTAAGCTACCCACTGCATCTTCTTCAGGTTTCAGTAAGTCTAGCTGCACAGCTCTTCAAGCCTTTTCCACCCACAGCTACCCACCCATCCACCCTTTCTTACACATATAATAAAACAAACAGTAAACATGCAAACCCAGAATCCTTTCACCATGTCACTCAGAGCTACCCCGTCACATTCACGAGTCTGCCTGTCAGAATACAGCTGCTGCGAGTTTACCTGAATGCTCAGAGTTTGTCATTTCATGACTGGAGGCTGTGAATTACAAATAATGCAAGTACTAAAATCATAGCCCAGTGCCAGCTGCCTTGTGGGAGGGACTATAAACTCTGCAGCCAGAGTAAACAGCAGGATACTTTGAGTGACCACTGCTTCATCCGCCCACACATATCTTATTCATCTTGTCTCCTTTTGATGACATTAAAAGCTGCTGTAGCATAAAAAGAAATATTAATCTGCAAGAGAAATATGAAGAGCAATTTAATACTCAGGCAAGCTAACAGATCTGGAACCATGGCATAGCTGTTACTGTCATCAACCATTCTAACTGAGCATAAGTTTCAGTAAGTTATGATTGTCAAGGAATACAGAAGCAGAGAGAATACATGGAATTTATATGATTTTTCATGTGACCCAAAGAGGTGCAAAGTTAACCATGCTTTATTAGATGGGGAAAGAGTTGCATTTAGGCCATTGTGCAGAACACATAAGCAAAGTTTAAAAGAGCTCCCTTGTTTTCCACAGTTTTGAATATTATCATTCTCACTTCTCAAAGGTTATTGAAAATTATTAATACTTGATTTCATCAAATAGTTGGCGCAAATACAAAGGAAGCATGAGAAGCGGAACTGCCCTCATCTTCCAAGTGACATTTTATCCTTTATGCACAAAGCACCCAGGCAGGTGTTTCTGAATGAATAGTGAAAAGTTCTGCTGCTAAACCTGTAACAGGCTTAGTGTGGACATGTAACAAGGGAGTCCTCACAAAAACCCTCCAGAAATCTCTGCAAAAGAGCCAATTCCTCTGTTGGAGTGACACAAATCCGCTGAGCTTAACAGGTCTACTTCTCAGCATACACCAGTAGGACACCCAAGGCAGGCCCGCAGTTACCAGCCCAGTTAGATTCTGGTAAGGAAAAACCCCATGCAATCTTCAAAAGAAGCCGAAACAAAGGCTCAGCAGCCAGCCATTGTGGCTTTAACTAATCAGAGAGAAACCACCTGCAGGAATACCCCCTTTTCTGTTTACTCCCAGCAGAACCTTCCAAATGATGATTAATTACTGAATAAACTGAACAACTGACAATGACACGATGACAAAGGGAAGGCAGAGAGGGGCAGCAGCACTGGTGGACGTGGCTCGAGCATGGGTGGGTGGAATGGCCAAAGAAGATGGATGGCCTGAAAACGCTTGACACTTAAGTATCTCCTGTGTAGCAGGAGGACGGCTGTGCTAAAGCGAGCTGCCATCTTCAAGCAAATAATGCTCTGCACAACAAGCTGACACACTTCCTTCAGCTGTCAGCAGCAATGCAGAGGGGCAGCTTCCTCAAGAATGAACTAATGAGGCTTTTAATTGGGATATGAAGCCCTGATAACAACAGAAATAAGAGATACTGTAAATGACAGGATAATCCATTACAGTGGAAAGCATTGTAAATGTTTTACTGATTATACCCACATATTATCCTACCTATGTCCCTACTAATTTGAAAAATGATGAATCATAGGGCTCAAACAGGACTCAGATGAGTCAATTAGACTAAGTAGTGATATCAAAAGCTCATATTTTCTGTACTTAGGAATCAAGCATGTTTTGCCTAACAACAAACAAAAATGAGCTGTGTTTCACACTCTCAGTTGACCAAGTCATTAGCAACACGGAAGAATACTTCTTTAAATTTTCCGTATTTTTAGATGCTCTTGCCCCCATGGAGTCCTTTCTGGCAGATGTTTATTAGCTGGAAAAACATTTTCAGGCAATGAAATATTGTCTTGCAGCATTCTGCTGATTCCACTTCTAATTTTATCAGCCCAGGGTTACTTTAGGTGTTTCAGTGAGTATCCACATAACGAGAAAACTTTGACTGCTATTAGCCAAACTCTGCACATTCAGTGTTCAGACCAAAATTGAGCTCCAGTGTACAACCGGAACATCACTTTTTCTTATAGCCCTTGTATTGCAAGTGCTATAAGATTAAGCCTTAGGGACAAATTCACAATTAATCATGGTTTGGGCAGTTATTTACAGACATGCAGAATGATTAGGTAAATCTTCACACCTGCCAGGAGACACAAGGGCATTAAGAACCTTACTGCCTTTGAAACCACGGCTGATACATCACCTGATTTGAAAGGTGCTTTTTCCCGAACAAAGATGGTCTGGCTCTGTCTTCTCCCAGTTTTGTACTGAAAGAAACGAGTAGCAACGTTCAAATGTCAGTAGGAGTAAAACCTTTTCCACTTACTTTGTGAGTATTTTTAATTTTAGGAATCTAGAACAGGTACAAAAGAGGATTTGAAACAAACTAAATTTTTTAAAAAGTTTTGATGGTTTGGTTTTCTGCTTTTGGGATTCCCCTCCCCCCCTCTTCCCATTAATGAAAAGAGAGGAGAAGGGGAATTACTGGGGTAAATCAAATCCCAGATGCTTTTATTTTAGCTTTTGGTTCATTTAAAACATTTTCCATTTTGAATTACTGTACTGAAAAGCAGGAATATCTCCACGTATCTGAAAACGGCTGTGAATATTTTCTGTATCTCAAAAGGCATTTTTCGTAGGGGAAAACATTCATAAAACACTTCAGCTACACAGAATATAAATTAAGTCCGATCTCATGGCAATTTGCATTTTCTCTCTGATTTAACAGAAAACAGACAATTAAGATGAAAGTTATTGCAAGGATGCATCTGCACTTCCAGACTTCAGCCTATGTCAGTATTTTTATAGGGTACTTCCTTGGTCCATGGTTTAGTAAAATTTGGCTTTCCATTTTCCTATCATTTTCTATAAAAGGTCTCAAATGTAGCTTTAGAAATATCTTAGCTTTGAGAAAAGAAATAGAAATAGAGATTTGAGGACTAAGACATTTAAACAAGTCCAAAGTAATTTCTTGGGGGCAGAAACATCCAGGGACTTCCGTCATTATAAAACCAAGATGTTGTCAAAGTGCCCAGAGAACCACTTGCTCTGAGTGTCTTTCAGCAGCAAACGAGGCAGACAGTATTCCTTCTGTATACTCCTTCTCGGCTCCTGAGGTGGGTTTGGTGATTTTGCTGTAATAACATGCACATCTATGCTTGCAATTGCCAAATGGTTGAAATGTGTTCAGCTCCACCTGAGGAGCCTCCATCACCCCACTTCCTCAGCAGTAAAGGCAATTTCCAGTTTTCCTATTTAAGCTGCTTTACTAGAGGGGCCAGAGAAAAGGGCACATCTGAACTGTGGTGCAACACTTCAGCAAGGCTTGGAGCCCAGCCCCTGTTCAAGGACTAGTCGTGTACTCGATATATTACATCCTGATTTCAGCTCAGACAATGCAGATCCTTCTGTGGCCTAAACCCTTTCTGAAGACAGAATTTGGTTCCCAGTCTCACTCACGAACTTTCAGAACTTTTATCTGCCAGGACTGGCAGTGTTTCTAGGAGCACTGCTACAAAAGTGTGCCCAGTTACAATTTTTGTACTTCTATACTGCCATATTTGTTCCGTTCCTCCACCACATCAAACAGTTCCTTGTGACAGCTACCTGCACACTATCACCAGCAATTGGCACAAGCTTAATGCTAACTGGTTTTATCCCTTAAAATTCACATCAGTCATAATAAATGGTCAAAATCTTCCACTCAAAACCATTCCTACTCTTTCACTGGTACAGTCAGTACTAATTACCAACAAAGCTTGCCCATGGCAATTGGGTGCTCACCCCAAACCTTCCAAACTCTCCCGTTACTCTGAGGAGTCCTAACTCCTAACAAGAATTGAGCTTCATCCAAGAGTCTTGAGCCCCAGTATTGTATATTCCAATTGCTTTTCACAGTCCTCTGTCCAGGGCGAACACATACATTTAAGGAGATAATTTAATTTTAAAGGTGCAACCTTTTCTAGAGAAAGGAATATTTCATTTGCAGCTCTATTTCAGTAACTATTGCCAAATTTGCTAAATATTTTTTCTCTACACTGACATCTTTCTGTTACAGCACAGACTTTTCCACAGATTTTTGGAATACCACTCTGTGATCTCTGCTGTCCTCACTCAGAGAAGATCATTATTCACAACCACAATAGCAGTAGCTTCTTGGTGCTGTTTTGCCTCACATTCCTGCTTCTACATCTGTATTTTTTACCAACTCTCCCCATCCTTTTTTAATGTATATTTCCAACAAATATTTTGCTTATTTCCTTTAGATTTTGCATATGTGTTTCTTTTGATCCAGACTAGATCAGGAGAAGATAAAATGCTTTGAGGAAAAGCTTTCGTCCTGTATTTATTCCCGCTTTTATTTTACGTGACTCTCTTCACTGACTCTTTGGAAAGAAGTCCTGGTGACCCTTGAAATGCACAGAAAAGATAATTTTAGAAGGCTCAGCCATAGACAAGGTTAGAAAATCTGTGAACAGGCAGGGAAGAGCCGAGAACTTGCTTTGTTACTGTTCCTTCATTTCCTTTATGGTACTCCTTTTCTGAATTCTTATAAAAACATACATCCCAGTGAGCAAGGAAGTAGTAGAAGAGAAATAGGAAAGTACAGACAGTGCATTTTGCCTTCAAAATGTTTAAAACATCTTGTGCTCTTTCTTTGCAACAGTGAAGATTGATGTCTTTTTTAGGATAATGCTTCAAGGAGCTACTTTACAAAAAATACCAGCTTCCTTTCAGCAAGTTCTCTGCATGTGGCAGGATATTGGTGAAAATCAGCAAATTTGGGATGTTAATGTTCAACCAGGTACAGTGAAGGGTGCAAAGCACTTAAAGACAGATCAGCTTGACAGATTCTGTACTCCAGCCTATTTAGGCAGGCATGTACTTTAGTTGTAAGTTGCCTTGTTTAATTAGCTACTGAGGTGTTCCATCTTCATCCCTAGTGCCTCATGCCTCATAGGATGCAGAAGCCATCACTGCTTGGGACTATGACGGAGCAGGGCTTGATTGTTCTACAAGATGTCCCATGGATGGGGGCCAGACACCGTTGATTAACCATTAACTTTGCAGTTCTTAACATCAGGGGTTTTTTTCTTTCAGTGATGCTAACATAGACACATTGGAAAGATCTGAAATGCTGTGTAGAAGATGACAGATTGCTTTGTGTATTTTAAAAAGGGCTGATTACAGCAGACTCTAACACCAGAGCAATTTAAGAATAAGAAAAGCATAGGAAGAGATGGTGGAGTTTCTAGGAGAATTTTTAGAAAATGCATACAAACACACAAGCACACTCGAGATGCATGTAGAGATGTCTCTACTGAATGTATTTCTAATAAAATGCATATACAGGATTAAAGCATGCCGTGCTGAAAATTCATGCAAAACCAGTTTCCAGCAATCAGCAAAAATCTTCAGTCCATAGGTTTATGTTGCTCTTACAGAGGGGAAAAAGAGATACTTGTGGAAGAAAAAGTGAGGTGGACTGGACTGAATAGCAGAGAACTGTCTGCAGAAGCCACACTGAACTAAATGCGCTGTTTAAAATACGTATTTTCAGTGTGCTGTGTTCACTGCAGAACCACTTGAAATCTTTTGTACCATTGACTCTTTCCGTCCTGAAATACCATCACAATTTAATTCTCAGATGCTTCAGAAAGATTTCTAAGTACTCTGCTATGGAATATTTGATGCATTTAGGTTATTTTAGGTTATTAGTTTGTTAGCAGTCTAGACTTTTATACTTACTACTTGCTCCCAATTCCAAGCAACTATGTAAGTAAGAAATTTTCATTAGTGCCCATGGAAACAAATCTAGTCTAATGTTGGCTATTACAGTATTCGCAGTATGCATCAGTTTTAGCTGTCCAAATTAGTCAGCCAGTTCTTCTGACCTCTGAGCTTCCTTTTCCCATCCCTCCAAGAAAACAGTGCAGAGAAGGGCACAGCAATCAAGGCTTGATACTGCCTCAAAGCCTTCCAATTTCTTCAGCCATTTCAAATTGTGGTTGGGCTACCCAAGACCACAGAAGAGCACAGACCTCTGGTGGTGCTCTGCAATTAGTTCTGGGCAGAGGTCCAAGCTCCATGATCCCAGTACCATGGGTTTGCAGGATGGTGGAACTGACATCTTGATTTACAACACCCCAAGTGAGATTAGGTCACATCAGAGCTGACCAAGTGGCCAAGGCGATGTTTTGACCAGGCCAGGTAGTGTGTCCAGACATCCCACAGAGCAGAGAAATGAAATGACAGTACTGAAAAAGCACTCATCTACCTAGCGGGAGTCAGCTGAACTTTCTTGACTTAGTATATCCCTCCATTTCTTTAGGAAGACAGGGATATTGCTCTGCTTCCTTCCAGACATGTCAATAATTTGCCAGACAGCAGAAATAAAAACACTGCCATCTCTAGCTGCCCACCTCTGGGAGTGGGCACAGCACCAGCCCTGTGGCTGCCCAGCTCACACCCAAAGTGCAACTGAAAGCAAACCTACCAAACAGCACCTCACCTGCTCCCTTTGCCCCAAAGACCAGCAGTTTCACAAGCTTAGCAGCAGCTGTAGGAAACTCAAGAAGCTCCTGTCTGGCCAAGGCAGGCACGTGGCGCCTGCCATGCAAGCACTGCCCACCTGACACGTGGCACAGGCAGCCCTGTGAGTGCATAAGGATCTGAGGTCACAGACTCTCTGTACAAGTGAGGATACCCCACTCCCCATATTTTTATCTCATGCTTTCCTAGTCAGCAATGGCTTGCATGTACTGAATTTCAGGACACACTGAAGAATCCTGCCATTTACCAAATCCTCATACAGGCAAGTTTTAAGGAAGTTCTTGAAAGTTTTTGCTTATTTGCCTTTTTGCCCCCCCAGTCCTTTAACTGACACAGAGTAAAAGTTGTGTGATTTACATGTGCCTGGAAAGGATGGAAGCATCTATTTTTAACTGTATCACTTGCTTTTAATTCCATCATTCAATTAGACATATATTTTTAGCTTCAGGAAACTTTCTTTTCAAGAGGTGAAATGCCAGCACAGTACACTAGCAGAACCATTAGCTGTCAAAATAAAACAGGCTTCATATTCTCAGAACAACAAGATCAACTACACGCGACAGAAATAAGATGGCAGTGCACTTTTACTTTTCAGCAGCTAGCGCAGTGTTTTCTGTATTAAATTTAATAGGCATTTTACATGGGATGTCAGATATTTTTGTCTCTGCAAATAGGGTTCTTTCCTTAAAAAAAAAAAAAATCCAAGTTTCCTCCTGCTTATATAGGGAAAACAGCACAGAAATTGCAGCCTTACACTAGCAATGACTAGGTAGTCATCATTTTTAAAAACAATGTCACAAAAGCTATTTCGACGCTGTCACTCTTAAGAATAATTAGTTTCCATCAAAGCAACAGATTATCTGTTCATGTTGTCCACTGGGTCATTACAATGGGCAACCAATACAGATAAATGGTATCTAATCTTTTCTGCTCTTCTATTGGACTGATTGATGGTTATAACTTCTCCGATATTATAAGGCAGAAAAATTATGCTGACATTTAGAAGCAAAAGCACAGAAAGATAAAACTAAGTACAAAGCACATCCAACACCATTAAAAAAAAAAAAAAAAAAGAAAGAAAGAAAGAAAAAAAGCTAAAGACAAATAGAACAGAAAAACAAATGACAATTAGGCCAAAAGAGAATTATAGAGGGGAACAACTATACATTGTGGGTGGCAAGGAGCTCAATTAATTATACAACATGAAGGGAAATCCAGGCATTTCCATTAGATGTTATTAAAAGACATATTGACTGAGCTTTCTTTACATGTTATGCCTTAGAAGAAGACAAAAGGATTTCCCTGGTATTGATTTGTTCCTGGAATTGGTCGACTTTAAGACATGAAGAATAACATAATGAGAGGTGGCTGGGTAGCAAACAAGAAAGAACAAATTGCTGCCACTGACACTCACATTTGTGAGCTTCCATATATTATTGCCTTTTTCAATTTAGCATTTGTTCGTATTGCTTGTCAGAAACCATTAAACCACAAAATATGTTCTAAACTTAAAACAGCAAGCCTCTCAGTTATTCATTTACTGTACAAATAATTACCATTTTCAGCAGACCTGCTCAAAAATACTAGCAAATGTTAACTGGCTGGCTGGATTTGCAACGTTCCTGTGAGGTACTAAATGCCCTGAACAGCTCCCAGGTAGAAGGGAAATATTCAGCTTTTTGGAGGAACAGTCTTTTTTTCCCCTAGCAATAAACATGTCCATCCCATGTTCATCTGCTGTTTTGCAGCTGCTGTAGGGTGACCACAAATCCAACCCTCGAGTCAGAGTAGCAAGATGAGGATGAGGTTGACTGTCGGCATGACAGCCGTGGGCTGAAGGGCTTTTAAACATCTTCTTGCTGGTGAAGATAAACAAAAGTCTCTGCTTTGCTGTGATGGCCTAATCCTGTCCATGACAGACTGTCATATAAAATAGCTGTGTGGGGACCATCCATTTGGGGGTTGGACGAAAGAGGGTTGGCATTGCTACCGACCACATAGGCAATCATCAGAAGAAATTAAAAGACAGAGTTTTTCTCATGAGTATTATTTATATTGATATGAGAAAAGTAAGCAGTTCCACGCTAATCATTAGTACTACACTACAGCTGGCTTCTCTCCATGAGAACAAAGGCTTGTGAACCTAAGAGTCTTCCCTTATGTATGTGCTTAGCAATTCTCCTCACAGTAATGATTCCTCAAGCAGTTTTGTAACATGTTAACAGTTTGACTACAAAATAATTTTCTGCTACAGTGAATGTATGTCCACAGCAGGCAAAAACTCCTCAATCTATAGATCCACTCAGACAACTACCTTCAAAATCATACTGTGAGTTACACTTCTTCTCGTACTCTCGTATTTACCTTTGGATTTATCAGCAACTGTCCTCAGTTTTCACTTCTGAAATTTTGTGCAGCAGCTGATTTTGCCATTTCTCTCAGACTCATACGATAGTTTCAGGCAACAGAATACTTCACTATGCATGTGTTATTTGGAAAAATAGCTTAGAAAACATCAAGAGCAACAGTGGATGTGGTAAGCCTCAAGCAGGCGTGAGCCAAATGGCTTCTCCACTACACCATTGTTCAGAGATGAATGTCCAGATAAAAAACTGTCTTTATGTTTGTTGTCTCTGATATTTCTTAAGTTTTCACTCTTAGGCTCATCCACAAAGTCAGTGCCTCTGGGAAGGATAAATCACAGAGCTACCCTCACTACATTTATAATTTCTACCCAGAATAAAATGTTTTCTCCATTTTGTGAGAATGTAAGATCTCAAAACAGTTTCTGCCTGAAATGTAAGCAAAATGCCAAAATCTTGACACATTTTTTGAATGAAAACAATACAAAATTTCAATCATGAAATTTGTAAAACTTAACTAATTTCTAAAATAGACACCTTACAATTTTTACTTCACATTTGGCTTTGAATAAAATTTGTTTTGAACAGTAGAGTCTTTTAACTGTAAAAAATTTGCTACTAATATTAATTTATAAAAGGCAAGGATTGAAATCAGAAGTTCTAGTGCTGTTGTCAAAGTTTAATAAATATTATACTTCAAAATGTTGATCCTTAACTACATTTTTTAACCTAAGCTATCACATAGCTTTGGGGTTAGGCTAACTATGATTGGGACGGATAAAATAGATCAGTGCTTAACTTAGCCAGCAGGAAACAATAAAGCTTATCCCACTTCTTCAAAGCAAATCCAAATCTGCTAACCTGGGAAGCTAATGGAAGAATCTTTCAAAAAGATAAAACATTTTGAGGTACCACTGGCTGAAAGGGGCTTGTGACTGAACATGGAAATTATCTTCTGATTCTTTGAGCTCTTCTTTTGTCAGTGAAATTCCCTATATACATAACCTAAGATTTTTTTAACCAAGTACTCCTATGAACTAGAACTCGTGCAAAATCTTAATTTTTTTCACTACCTGTTCAAGTAAATGGGGTAATATAATTTCAAGTCTGAGTATTAACTCTTCCTCTCAATGGCTCAAATTATAATACTTAAGTTTCTTCAATATGCCCTCTATTTTTAGAAAATAATGGAATCAGAATAAAAGGATGAAACTTTCCACAAATGGAGATCCAGATACAACACTGATTAAGTCAATCAAAATCCTTCAAGATTTTTTAAACATTTCACTTTGATTTTTTTAAAATCAATTTAAATTCCTAAGTGAAAAGTCACTTGGACTAAAAATGTAACTTTTAATTAAAAAAAAAAATCCAGAGAAATATTTCCATAGTTCCAAGGCTTTTCTTCTGTATTTTTTTTAAACAAATACTGTGCTAAAAATCATCCTTAAAACAAAAAAAAAACCTAAAACCAAAAACCAAACAAACCATCTTTGATTTCATACTCTCATTTCTGGGGAAAAATGTTGAAATAACTGCCTCTACTAACCTTTAAACCTGTAATGGTTACTGGGCAGGATGACAACCCTCTCTCCTCAGGCTCTGTGAGGTCTGCACAATTGTGCAACTGAAGGGAGATCAACTTGTCACTCCTCTTGTGGTAAGTAAGTTTCAAAAGATGAGAATGCTCTGATGTTACATGTGATATGGCTGAGTGAATGAATGTAAAGTAGGAGGATAAGAAACTGTTTTATCTAGTTTTTTTCTTCCCTTCTGTTGTCTGTTTATGCTGTGACATTTTCTTGTTTTAGCTCTCTTCTGCTTCTTTGGAAATTAAATGAGATCCAGTATCTCAGAGACTACTGGCACTTATGGATTAGTGAGACTAACGTAAAAGCAATTAGTGAGGGGGAAAAAAAAGAAACTAGTAGCATGAACTTGATTTAAAATGAAATTTTTCAAAATCCTGCAATAAAAATTTGCAGCAAAGGTGAGGTTTCATAAAGAAAAGCACTCCTGGCAAACTCAAGTGAAGGCACATTCAACGCGACTCTCTTGAACTACAGAAATTAGAAAAATGGATGAAGGAATTGTGGGGCTGCAATGACACTGCAAGAGCAGCAGCTTCATGTATTCCGCCTCACCAGCAATCTGCCAGCTGGCACCAGCATTTTCTAAACATACTCAGGATACTCAGAACAAGATGTTAAAAGCAATGCATTGTACTTGGTTTCTATCAGGGAACCACAGACACATTCCACCTGGATGCCAGAACAGTTAAGTCTCGTGTGTTGTACATGGGTAGATTATATTTGGAAACCCTTTCTGACAGCTACATTTCTTTTGAGTTGTTGACTGCCTGAACTCAGCTTTTAACGGTTTGGACAAGAATGAGTCTATCTAAACCTCATAAAAAGGAAAAGGGTATTTGTGCTGTGCTATCCCTTTTCCAGCATCTATTCATGTTTATCACACAGGTACACAGACTCTGAAAGCTGAGATACTAGCAGAGAAAATAACTACAAGTATAGGTATGTACTTCCCTATGCAAGTCATTAAAATAATCTGAAAGTCTAGCTTGTGACCTGTTTTCCAAAGAGCACTATTTAAGTCTGTGATACACTGTTGACTCTGATTAAAAAATTTTAGTCTAACTTGTACTCAGAATGCACTACTCCATACCTTACTCTGCTTTGTTCAAGTTTAAAAGGTCATTTTGCAGTTTTATCTAAAGGGGTACAAAGAAGCAACATTTAAAAATGCGCCAAAAGCACAAAACCCTTCTGTTCCTTTTATAGAGAATTAGATACTCAAAGTCAGCACTAAGTCATACAAAACTCTCTAAGCTGATCAAAAACTCATAACTGCTAAGGAAAACACTGTGTAACTAATTATAGGCAAAACTTTGCCTTTTTGCATCCTGTGAGATGGTAAGCAAAACAGTCCTATCTGGACAGCACTTCTGATGACTGCATGCCTGGGAAAGACAGAGATGCAGAGGCAGAAAACTTCACAAGTCTCAGTCCTGTTGTTCCCTGGCAGAGCTGATGAAAGACAACACAGTGCATTTGTGTGTGAGTATCCATGCAGTGGATCATCTAGGCAGTCTTGCCTACAGGCTTAGGAAGCATTAGACTCCTATCATCCAGGTTTTCAGGTTAGTATACAAAATACAGACAGAGGATGCATACAGACTGACTAATTTTAAGCATCTGACTTAAATGCCACAAACTGTACTCCAAGGGCATCTTTCTCCAGCTGCATATGCAGAGAATTTGCCTGTCTGGGCTCAAATCTAGGATGTAAGTGGTGTGTACATGTTCTCCCGAGTAACCCTAAAGAAAGAAAAGGTCCTACCTAGAACTGTTAGCTTCTTGGATAGGCAAAGTCACATCTCTTCTTCCTTGAGACTCAGCTAGGACAATGGGTCACAGGCAGCACTGCCATGCTCAAGCATGGGGGAAGGGGTTAGCGGTCCTTCTTCCTCCTTAAAAATACCAGCTGAGTCCTTCATACAGAGACCTGTAATGGTCCAGATTTCTCTCTAACCCAAGTACTTCACAGGCACACAGATACCCAGACTGCCCACATGAAACACAGGCTGACCTCATGTGGCTCCCAGCAAAAGTGCTCTGAAAGATATATGAAGTGAATGCCTGCCATAGATGACACTGATCACAACCTGCAATGATTTTTTCACCTGTCAGAACAGTGCAAAACCTGCAAAGAGTATAACTTTACCAACTCCAGCACATTAGTTTACAGGGGAGTTCCAGCACAGAGCCCCCAGTATCTCATTCTTTCAGCTTTCTGTAGGCCATGGCTGGGCAGAGGGCACAAAGAGCCAGTTCTATGATTTTTGTGAACAAATAGCTCTCTCAAGATCACCATTCCTATCTTCAGCTAGCACTGAATGTACTGCTATTTGCAAAAGGTCAAACTAGATTCACTTGTGATTAATACCATGAGTAGCTTGATTTTTATATTTACTGCCATACTTCAAAGCAAGAACTAAGGACATAACTCTTACCATCAAACTAATTCCATAACTTACAGTTACAGAAAAAAATTAAAGTTCCTCATTTGAGACCAGATGCATTTTCAAGAGCTCTTCTACCTGATTTTGTGCCCACACACTTCAGAGGTATCTGTGTGTTACATGCTGGGAAGAGTTTACATGTTCTAGTCACAGGGGAAAGAGTAACTGGGCTCTGAACTAACAGACACCAAGCAAAGCTTGACTTTTCAGCTACGAAGGATATAAATATTTCTGAGATAGAAAACTAAGTGCTTGACTGCAAGAGCAACGTGAGGCAAAGGCAGAATCGTTAGTAATCTAAATTTACATTAGACATGCCTAATGCCATCTACAGCTAGAAAATTTTGAAAAGCATATCCATTTTGATTTAAATTGGCCCATTTGAAAGGAAAGATGGTTTTGATCAACCTCTTTAAGCTTAAGATAAAAACCTCCAACATGACTGCTAAACCAGAGAGAGTAGACACTTGAACAGCTAAGGAACTTTGCCTGACCAACAAAAGCAATTCAAGGAAGCAAGTGCTCAAATTAGGATTTCCAGGAGGAAAAAAAAAACAACCTGAAAACATTTATTACTTTATCTTCTACTACACTGGGACAACTTTCTTTACTGAAGCAAACTGCTCTCTTTGCAAGCAGAAGTATCAGCCATGCAGTCTTCTACCCTAGCAATACTTCCATGGGTGAGAGACCTTTACTTTTTACCCGGGAACCCATCCTAGTTCTATAGTGTTTCTAAGTGCAATTCACAAACCCTTGGACTCTGGGAGGTTGAAAGTGCAGCAGAAGAATGAGAAAAATGGCAATAGAAGACTGCAATGAGACTTTTCTTTCAGGAAATAAGATCCAGGTCTAATATTTTAATACTGAGTTAGTAGTCTTTAGACCTCTTGAAGAAGTTTTGTTGTTCTGTGATTGACAGACACGGAGATCAACTGGAACACCTTCATGTGCAGATGCACAATGTTTCACAAATTGCCACTTAGGCACAGGCAGGGCATTAAGCAGGTATTCCAAAGTGAAATCTGTATCCTTGCCTTTCAATAACTAAAATCCTACCTCTTTAAATATCTTAACATGACAGAAGTCATTAAGTTTCTTAGGAGTTCCCCAAGTAAATGCTGTAAGGGCTTTCTTAGTAATTATTTTTGCAGTGCTACCACTGGAATTTCACAGACACAAGACACAACTAACCTATGTAGCACATTAGTTAAAACAAGCTGTAACATGTTCCAGTGCAATCTACACAGAAAAGACAAAAGGCTACGTCAAAACATTTCATCATTGTTCCCCCAAGTAACAGTATAATTCCATATGTCCCAGAGCATGTTTGCAACAATACATCTACACAGGGAGTTTAGCCCACGCTCAATCTCAAACTTTTCTTCACACACCCTTCATAAAAGCTTTAAGTCTTAATTCACAGAGCTCACTCTCTTGCCTGCTGGGAATACTGAACCAAAATTCAGCACTGGGGTTCCTTGGTGTTCCACATCACGGAAGGTTAATGCAAAAAGTAGCCAGACTTGAATCTCAAGCAGGAATTTCTGCTCACATTTGCTCATTTGAAAATCAGATCTAAAAGCAAAACCTACTTAAATGAACAATTTTACCTCCCATCTTCTTTCTCTATCTGATCCAAACCCCAGCCTCTTATTTGAGAGGTTCACCGGAGTCTACTGGATTGCCTCTCTCTTTATATCCACTGACAGTTTATTTTAGTTCACTCACTTATTTCAAGTTGTCCAGAATTATCAGACATCCATTTATTGCAAGAAAAGTAAAAGCAGAACTACAGAGTGGCACATAGAGTGTTGTAATTGAGAGAGTACATGGAGAATCTCACCATTAAATAAGAGAAATACCTAGGAAGAAGCAGAATTTTATAACTGTTTTTTTTGTCAAAGCATCATATTTGAAAAGACAGTGTCCTTGGCAATGGGAAATCTGTCTTTCCAGCCAAGAAGGAACTGTAACTTTCCTGTTACCACTGAGGTTCTACAGTTACCTCCTCAGATCCATGTTGCTCTCTGCAAAAACTGGGGAATGATATATGGCCAAAAGCATATTGTTGGAATACACCTCAAATCTATCTAGCAGTGCCTGGGCTAAGTAAATAACCTTTAGGATGGAGAATAGAGGGAAGTCCGTCCTGGAAAGGCACAAGATATCTCTCCTGTGACAACTCTGTGCTGCCTTGGTACATTCTGTTATCTGGAGACAGGAATTGCAGGAGAAGGCCTGAGGGAAAGGGTGCTGCTGTGGCTACATGCAACCTATCCTTTTATAACACGGTATCCTCAGAGCCCTGGAAAGACATTTTGTAGTTCTGCAGTTGCTTTCCCTGTCCAGCAGCACTGACTTTCTCCCTACCCTTGGAGGAAGAACAGGGTGTATGGATCAAAGCTTTTGAAGGGGCCTCAGTCTTGCAGAGAGCTAAGAGAAAAGGCAGGTCTATGGTATCTGCTATCTTCCTCCAGTTTTCTCACACAGAAGAAAGAAACAGTGAGAACTGCAAGTTTCCCCTCTATGTGATTTTGAGTATATAGCCAAGAGATAGTTGATGGGGCTTTCTGAACATGGGCAAGAATTAATACCAGATACATGTGTGAACACACAGACCACAATGGCCCTTTGATCTCACTGTTTTCTGTGGAGGGACCAGAGCCACACGTACCACAGAGGCCAAATGAAAGTATGTGACTATACACAAGTGAGTGATTATACCTGAAGCCAACACTCAGCTTGAGTTTGGAACAAGGACTGAGCTTCAGTCAGGAGACCCTGGTCTCTTGGTCTTACATGCAACTTTAAAGCACTATTTGCTCTAGCAGTCAAACACGTACACACAGAGCAACATCAGAACAGATCTGATGCTCACAAATGAATAAGTTTAAAACCCTGCAGTTTTTCCAGATGGAAGCCTAGCATTGTGTAACGGCTTGAACTGCTTTTAGGGCAAAATATCTGCTGTTTTATAGTAATTTGAGTTACAATGAAGGGCATTTTTCACTCTAGTCTCTTTAACTGTCGCTATACGAAGTGCCACAGCTTGTCTGAAACCTTCTATTTACCGAAGTGAAAAGATTTCCAGGTATGAGGAAAATGCAATATTATCTGTTGTAGATCAAAAAATAATAATGCTTGTGATAGGATATGATTTTTTATTTTCGCATATGTAAGTCTATATATTGTCTAGTATTGTTTCACCGTTGTCTCATCACCAAGATTAACATTAAATCAAACAATGAATTATTCATGAGGTGTGAATAAATGGAATTAGCCTTTCTAGCATTCACTCTGTAAATCTCATCTTCTGGATAAATGCCTTCCCCCCCTCGCTTTTTTTTTTTTTTTTTTTTTAATGTCTGAACACTAGAAATAATGACCTGGCTTGCAGCCTTGCTAGATTAGCTCTTGTTAGGGTGATATTTTTAGATGAACATAGGTCTCATCAACCAAAAGATGTCAGGTCTACTATCATTCCTGTCAGCTTCCTAACTTCCAACAGTTTCCCTCTCCATCCCTAAACTCTGCCTTCACCCCTAGTAGCCATGGTACCTGCAGCTCAGATGATTTGTTGAGCTTGACTCATTATCTACTGTGTTGTAACAGCAGTTAGAAACTGAATGACATTCAATTAAAATGATATTAGCAGCTCAGGAGTGATTTTGTTTAATTTACTCCTACTCAGATGTAAAAACATTAGTGACTTTTTTAATTGGACCTCATAATGTCTAACTCCTACTCAAATGCAATGAAATTAAAGACTTTGGTGGCTAAATACCGCTTAATTTACTCCTACCCATCTATAATGACATTAAAGATGCTTTAGGGTAGATATTGTTTCCAATCATTTATATTCAAAAGAAATCTGAGCTTATAGGTACTATTATTGAGCATATAATAAAATCATACAAGAAATTTATCTATACGGTAGGGGATAGTTGGCTACAAGTAATATTAAAAAGCAATCATTCATTTTTAATGCAAGGATATTAAAAAGTAATGTTAAACACAAGAATTTGTGAAGTTTTCTGTTCTTCACAGCCTCTTCAAGGACACAAACCTTTCCTTTTTTAATTCAGTGTGTGGTTTTAGATGAAACATTTTTATTACATTGCACGTGGTTTTCTTAAGCAGTATTTATATGATAAATCCAAGGCTGACTTACGTCATTACTGAGATAGACAGCCAAGATACTTTCCAGTAATGAAGTTCACTTCGCTCTGTAACTGTGTGTAATACAATTTAATGCAGTCTTCTGAAGTTCAAACATTTTAGAGGAGTATGTGGTTCTCTGTCACATTTACACTACTTCACGTCCCCTTAAAAAATCACTTGATCTTTACTGAGTTAATGCTGTTTGCATCTAAGACAAGCACCTGCCCCAAGTTTTGTAACATTGATAAGACTGAGCCATCAAATCCTTCATGTCTCTTTTACTCACACAAAAATTCCACCCATTTGGCCTCTGGCGTATTCCCCTCTTCCCCTTCCCAGCCTCAAAAAGCAAAATTATTAAAAATGCCTTCCTTCACCTACATAAACTTCTAATTATTGAAATGAAAAGCATTTACGAAATTTCACTTATGCTTGTATTATGAAGACAAGCTGTGCAGATGACAGATTGTCTCTTGAGATGGAAGAACAAGATTTCTGCTTTAATCTTGTGCTCTCATCTAGCGTGTGGCTATGGAGATGTTCAAATGGAAGAGCCTGTTCCAGGTAAGCGCCATAAACCATTGCCAAGCGAGAGAGGAGAGATTTCTCTTCTTCCGTCTTGGCAATACACAGCCAGGCATCCTTGTCCTGCTGAGTGGTGGGTAGGTCAATGACTGTGTTTTCAAGTCAGGATACCTGATACCAGCTTTTTCCCAATCCAAAGGGAACACGGTCCTTGAGCTTTAACAGCAAAGCCCTTCAGAAACCATGATCTCTGATTCTTTTTCTGATTCTGAAGCAAGAGCCAATGCATTACCTCTGTTTGCAAACTAGTTTAAAATAATGTATTAGTTTATAGTAGTTACTTTATAACAATTGTAAGGTTTCACTGTAAAAATCTGTTTTAATCCAAAACATTTGCATGCACTTTTGTAATTCTTTCCACTCAAATCTGGAATTTGGACATGGAAGATTTAGAATAATTTTTCCTTGGGCATGGGTTTGTAAGGGGTTAGTTAAGCAGTGTGGGCTTGAAACACTAAGGAGTTTCAACACTGTTTTGGAATATTCATAGCAACATTAGTATCTATATGAGCACTTAAAGTTAAGCACCAGCAAATGCAGACCCTCTGCTCTGACCTGCAGTAGGTCACTTGCCAGGTCACACAATAAAAGGCGCTGCTCTGTTCCATGGGAGCTGGGAATTGTATTCCCTCACACAGTTCCTCTGGATACAGCACCCTGCCATAGCATCCCACCATGCTGTCTCCTGCTCTACCAACAGAGCTGCAAGAGGCAACCACTCCAGGAATTTATGCACTATGAACTACAGCCCTTCAGGGGGTGAGACATGAGGCCCCTGTGAGGTCTTGGTCTTGGAGTGTGGCATACAGCAAGACTGGCACAGGTCAGTTTTGCCAGAGCCTTCAATGCTTTACACCCTACATGTTTATGGCACACACATGTAAGTGTGGTGCCACAACTCAACAATTTGGCAAGAGCTGGGAGAAACTCTCCAGGAGCCCTCTGGTGCCCTTCCTCACCTCCCAGCCCAGAAACTGTCAAGTCCTCCCAATGAAACACAGATTTTGTGCCTTGGCCTGGCACAGGCGTGAGTATCTGGAGCTGGGTAGGGTCTACCACTGTCCAGGGAGCAATGGTTAGGAGGCTGAGTGTGCTACCATATCCCACGTTACAGCTGCATATCTGTGTGCACCTGCACATCTATTTCAGTACCACAGCCACCCTTATTTTACCTTTTGTCCAAAACCATGTCTGGATTAACATTGGATGAACATTGTTAATGTTGTGGAGGGAAAAGGGGCACCCTAGGTACAAGAGAAGCTTTCAGAATAACAAGGTTACTAGTATACATTTGGACACAGCTCAGTTATCAACAGATAGTTATTACAATTTTATAAATTTAACCTACTACTGATATTTAGCATATTTACTATAGATATGATTACTGTCATTATCTCTATTTAAAGTGGTCAAGAGGGACCATTGAGCAGTGATCTTTCTCCCTCTTCTTTCATTCTAGCATTTCCTTCCCTAAAGCATTCTCCAAATAACCTTATGCAAAGGGGTGCAAAACAAGCACGAAGAAGCAATGGTTATAATAAGGTGAGTAATCCGAATTTCAGTGGGTAATATCTGCAAAAGGGAACACCAATAAAACACTATAAAAAAGAAAGTGGATATAAAAAACAGTGATTAACTGACCAAATTGTGCCATTCCAGGATCACCGATATCTCCAACATACAAAAAATACACAAGGACTTCTAATTGGCTTCCACGTCTCAAATATGAAAGGAATCATTAACAGAATACATTTCTAAATACCTTGCACATATAGTGACAATGACTCAATATCACCAGTTCAAGTGTGAAATTACAAATTTTGAGATACATAGCCAAGTACAAATTTGTCTGCACAGGAAACATCTCAGGGTGCAGCACAGTAAAGCACAAACTCAGCTTTATTTGTAGTTTTTTGGGTGCTTACCACAAAGCCAGGGGCATTTTTGAAGTCAAGGATACTATGACAGGATGAAGTTCTTCAATGGACTGAGACTTAGATGCCTACATTGTACAGAGGTGCTTTATATTAACAAGACACTTAATATTAAAAAGAGAAAGAGAGAATATACATCTTCAGCAGGAAAAAAAAAACCTGTGTAACTTTTTTCTTCTAAGACGGGCAGCTAAGATGGTCAAATCCAAAATGCCAGTTCACCTTCATCTAGCTCCCCTACTCCAGTAACACGGCCTACAAGCAGACCACTTCCCATGGAATTCACCAACCACAGGAAAGCAAAGTCCAGAATGGGCTTAAGAACATCAACTCCCTGTTACCACACTGCTGATCAGGCAATTCCATTTAATCTTGGTGCTGTGACTGCCACACATTCAGGCACCCTAATTCATTATGGGTTCTTGAGCCATTATATAGAGCACTTAACCAGCCTGTATCGTCTCCTACCTAACCTCATAAAGCCATTATTTAACACATGCACTAACAACCTCATATATTTTCCAGTTTTCTGGAAAAAAGAAAACTGTGTTTACTGTCTCTAACATCTATTTCTGTCACCTCAACTAAAAGAAATGTTTCTGTTGCAATTAGTTCAGAATTGTTTTGGGAAAGAGGAAGATACTGTCTAATTTCCATGGTGGAAATTTTAATAAACAGCACCCTCAAGAGGATTAGAACTTGCTTCCTTTACTGTTTGGTTAAAAAAAAAAAAAAAAAATCAGTTGCCAAGCTACCACTTTTGAATACAGCCAGAATAATTTCCAAGGGTTATTTAAGGTGTTTCACTACAGAGCAGATACTGTGCAGGAACCCGGGTATACACTAATATCCCCCCATCACAAGTGCTTCTGTGGTGGCCCCTGAGGCATCTGCATGGTTTAGTGTGAAACAGGCTCGCCAAGATCAAACAGGCAATCAGTCCCCATTATGAGGTGATCCTTTAAGGAGGTGGCTTTGGAAAGGGATGAGGAGACAGGCTGCTTCAGGGCTCCCTGTTGCTCTGCACATTTGGCAAAGTCCTTGTGAGAAAAGCTAATGTAAAGAGAGTTCTCATCTTTTTGATCTGAGGGTGAGGAGTCCCACAGCCATCCTGGTTTGTGGGCTGAAGGCATGAGAGCACACCTGGACTATTTCCTTACAGTGGCATGAGACCGAGACACACATTGTGGACATTTGGGAAGGAAGCATAACAACTATACCTCCCTCTGGGAAATGGGAGGGCTGACTGGAACTAAAGGCACATTGCTAGGGCCCTTCTTCCCCAGGACAGACAGGAGGTCACTAGCTGGGCACAGCTGCCAGCAAGATTACAGCCCCTACCCCCGTAAATCTCAGCCTAAGTCAAGTGATCTACAGAATCTTGAAGAACAACTCGTGCAGAATGTCTGGATCTAGTAGTGAAGAGATCTTAAAAATCATGTCTCAGAACAGAAATTGAATGTGCTGAGGACAACCACAATGTGCATAGCATCAGAAAAGTCACTCTGGTACTTCACTCTACCATATGATGGAGGGTACATATTTTCTTTGCAGAAGTAACACCATCCAGATGTCTCTTCCTTCTTCCACTCATTCTTTCCAACTGAACACATATCATATCAATACCACTAAAACTGATTTGCTGGCATTTTAGTCCTAACTTCACTGAAAAGGAAGACTTCCAAGAATACCAGAACACTCAATGTTAAATACAGCTGTAATTTACAGAGTGAATAAATTTGATTTCCATTTGGATGTTTCTCTCCAATGTGTTGCCAATGTTCAGGTACTGGAAATTAGATCTTTGACTGTAGGTTTAAAAAGAATCTTGCAACAATAAAATAAAACCTTGAGAATGAGAAGACAACTAGATAATTCGGAATAGTTATTTTACACTTAATTTAGTAAACCAACTTTCAAGGGGTATGTGTTGGGTTCTCACTCTACTGCAAACATATTGGCAAATGCTGTTATTTAGCCTTTTTGTTTTAATAATGAACATTTTCTATGTGCTGATCAATTTCTAAGGGAATATTTATGCATTAAAAAGATATCCTTACTTTTTAAAAACTCACCATGATCTAAGGAAGCCTAAGCAAGGATACCCTTCTGATGAGTAGCCAGATTCATGCCTAATGTTGTTTCCAAAGAGTGTAAATTCCTAGAGATGGAGTACCCAGCCAGATGCAGATGTGACTGGGACCATCAGAGAGCACATTTAATCCACATGCCAAAAGGAAGCTGCTTTTTCAATTCAGAAGTGTTTTCACAGTTGCACTTTGGTACGAAGAACTATTTTTAAATTACTTTCAAAAGGCATTTTTACTTTTTTTTTTTAAAACTAGATGTTTTTTCTAAAGCTAGACATGAGATGACACGTATATACTGAAGAAAACTTAAGCAGAAATAACGCACATCTGATCATTATTCCCTGGAACAACAATAAACAGCTGCTTATCTGTGATCATCCTACTTGGCTGTAGCATTAACTTAGATATAAAAACTTTCAAGATCACGTTACTATAAGCCCCACAAATTATCTGTTATACAGACATGAATGATTCTGTTCCCATTATTCTGAGATAATTAATTTCTTCCCCTTCCCCCAAGTTTTACTGCCCTTTCTTAGCATGTCTGACCAATTTTCTGACACTAAGGCTTTACTAAAACATACTGATTGTTTACTTTACTTACCACGTACAGCAATTTCAGTTAATTATTTTAAAATCCAGATATGTACACCTCTATATATAGGCTCCACATGAATAATACAGGCTAACAGATAGCAATTACCTCTATCTTCTAATTGCTTTACTAATTTTGATATAAAAGTGGGCAGGAAATTTTTGCATAGCTGTTAATTAAGATTTCTTTTTCACCCTTCCCAAGTAGTATAATATACTGGGGTAGAAATACAGCTTAACCTACATTTCACACTCAACCATATTCCTTTTTAGGCTGTAGTTAACAAAGGTGTTCATGAATCAGCTGAAAATCTCAGTTTATAGTTGGATGACACTTTTCGACAACTAACAACAATCCTCAGTTACAAATGCCAAACAGGAAGAGCACATCTGTGAAAAACAAGCCTCTTAAATTGAACGAATGAATAACAATGATGTGTGGGTTGTGCTTTCTATGCAGCAAACTCTGGGAAGACCTTTCTGTGAGCAGCTATCTGATAACAATTGGAGACGCTTTGGTGTTCCTACTCGCCTCCCACAGCCCTTTGTATCAGCAGCTCAGCAGAGAGAGTCTGACAGCAAGATTCCTTTGTCATTTGAAATCTCAGGTACTGTAACTCAGCTCAGTGCTGCACAAAGGAATCTCTACTGAGTGGCTGTGTGTTTCTACAGAAGAGAAATTTCTCAATGGCTGGCTCTCGGTGTGCGGCATGAATTGTTACCTACCAGTTATCCCAACTAAATCACTCTCTGCTATGAAACCTTCCATCACTTTGGTCTCCCTGATTTACATAGAGCAGCACCCTCATTTCCACATAAACAAACTAAAGCCCTACAGCACCTACCTAAAGCCCTACCTATGCTGTACACAAGGACCTATTGTTGCATGCAGTTCCTCTCCCAGTTAGTTGCAAGGGTGAGGAGAACCTGTGCTTAAAGCACCATTAGGTTCTCCAATACCACACTGAAAACGTGCAAGTCCATAAAAATGGAAATTCCAAACTCAAAGTTCATCTTCATATCCAAATCTTAGTGTAAGAGGCATTTCCCCATCATTCTCATAGGCCCATCAGAGAGACACTGGATATGAATATAAAAATACAGAAACACAAACATGAGCAAATAATTCTCAACATCCAAGTCAGCTGCAAACAATCCCCCCACCCTTTTTTGCACCCATAATATTAAGGAATAACTTAAAGTATTGGCAATACTTCAGTCATCATATCAGAGACAGCTCCAGAGAGACAGGACAAGGACATCAGCACTGGCAATTTCGCATTGCTCTTTTTCCTCAAGCCCCACATCAATATTTACATAATTCAGCAACATAAACCCAAGGAACTGTCAGAGTTCATTCCTGAAAAAAACCTCCTTTAACTGCGAGAGGCAGACCTCCTTAGACCAGAAGAGCAGATTGAAGCCATGCAAAGCTTCTTCCATCAAGAACAGGACTACACATTTTAGATAGATGTAACAAACACTTTCAATTTTGCAGAGACTTCTCTCCCATCTCAGCAGAAGGCAAGTTCTCAAACACTTCAATGACATGAGAAACAGGCTCTGATCTGCTCACTTTCCTTCTTGCCAAAGCAGACTACGATTTTCCAAATACGTAAGACCATTTTCTCCCAACCATATAAAATCCCAGTCACTGGAATCAGAGTCTGACAACAGTTAATTTATTTGGACTCCTTCTGCCTCATCAACATGCTAGAGCTTCAGGCTGTAGCATAATCTCAGCATTTTTCTCTCCTGAAAAACAGATGCTACTAGAAGGAAATAACTTTGTGCTTTGCAGCAATTGTCACATTCCCAAAGACAACTTCTTCTCATGCCTTTCATCAAAAAGAATTACCAAAATAGAATCTTTCTACACACTCTTAGGAGTTCCCATCCATGGTTTTCCATACCTACGCTTGACACCATTTGCCCAGCTATAATTAAAGATGAAAAGAGGAAACACTGTTTAAAATCACCAAATCTCTGATGGGTTTTCTCCTATCCAAAATCTGTGAATGCATAGGAAAAGAGCCTGCTTTACTGAAAAGACTGGGATTCAATTGGGATTGAATATGTTATATTCAATGTGCTGCTACAGTGATGAACTGCAGTGTCTAAAAGTCAAAGCACAGGTCTCTGGGGTACAACCCCCTGTTCTATTACTGCTGCCTGTACAAGGGACACTTGTATCCTGTACCTCTGATTTTCCCACCTGCAAAAAGTGAATAAATAAGTGTTTAACATAGATGTTTCAACATCCATTGCCTTAGCATTTGCAAGCCTTTACAGGTCCTAGGCTAGAGAGCAATCAGTGAAAGCTGAAAGCAATATTAGTTTAGATCATATTTTCTGCATTTTTTTGTCCTCTCGTTCTTAATTTTGAAGGACAACTGCAATTGCAGTTCATCCATTTAGGCTTATCCTAAAGTCATTATTTGTTATGATGCTGTTCCTGCCTTCAACTACAAAGAAAATGACTATCCCTACCCCCTCACAGGCAGGATTAACAGCCACAGAAAATGAGTTATGGTTACTTTCACTGACAGGAGCTCAGAAGCAAATTCATTTTCAAAAGTCCACCTAAGCCCAAGAAAGAATTCCACACCCTGCGTCTTCTTAAATCTTCTTCACAGGTACATAACGAAAGTACACAATGTGTTTTTCTTCCTCACCAGTCTGCACACTCAAGACATATACTGAGACCTATTGGTGCCAAAGGCAGTATGTGATCTAGATAGTGTAAAATAAGTAGTGCAACACGATACAGAGCCTGTGTACTCACATTAATTTTTTTTTAATAAAGCATGTATTAAAAATATTGCCAGCACAGGTGGATCATTTTATTTTTAGATGGAATAATAATTATTTTATTTATGTCTCTGTCAATCTCCAAGTAAGCAAGCTCTGCATAGCGTTCAGTGAGACTGTTTACAAATACATTTGTACTAAATTGGTAGTAACCAGCCTCAGTTTTTCCTTCAATTCATAGTTTCAGATTTCTTAGCAGAACGGGTACCAGATGCAGCTACATAGGCTTATTTTGGCTGAATTTAGTTTAGAAGAGCCATAGATCCTGGCCTGACTGTTTTTAATGCCCTTTATCAATAGACTGATGGGCACGCTCATCCGTCTTGCTCAGAACTAAGCTGTTACCCAAGTACCCAAGCACTGCTAGCAGCTTTTGCCCACCAGACACTACTGAAGAAAGCATCCTTAAATCAGTTGAAGACAAGACATTGTGGGATACAAATAGAAACTGGATGCCAGTATACTGCACAGTGCTTATACATATCAACACCACACAACAATGATCTCCAAGCAGCCTTCCAAAGTGGTAATATTTCAGTTTAGATATCAGCATCCAGCTTCTAATCAAACATACTTCAAAATCACAGGCCCTGTTAAAAAACAAACGGCAACTCTGTTCTGAAACTATTTTGAAGAGGTCTGTTTTCTGAAGTTGTTCTAGTGTAAACATGTACTTAGCTACCTGCAGCTGCAGTGAAAAAAAAAGATTGTGTTCTCTATGATTCACAGTCATCAATATATGAAAAGTAAATAAATTCTCACCAAAAGTGAGAGAAGATATGAGACAAATATCAGATGTATAAGAGCTGTAGCCTTTCAATAGGTGCCTCCAGGACACACTGCAGGCGTGCTCCATGTCTTATACAATGAGGGACACATACATTGCAAGTCACTGGGAACGTTCAGCACTGTTACCAACGAAGCACGTGTGTTCTGATCTGTTCTGTTTCCAGCCCTGCGTGCAAGAACACACATGACTCAAGAGCCACGTGTGCACTCCTGCCACAACAAACAGCCCCAATAAGATCCATCAAATCTTACACAATAAAGAACTTCCTACATGGATGCAGGCTGTAGGATCATTGCTTTAATTGTTTCTTTTCACAAATACCAAGAAAACAATGACACGTCTCTCAAAGTTTACATGGAAAATATGTCCTAATGGATTTCAACTTCGCCTAAGGATTTCAACTTCGCTTTGGTTTTTGGTTTTTTTAATCTAGAAAGTCTTCATATGTTTAACAAAATACTTATGAGTATGAACTCAGGTCTTACTGTTCTCAATATCTCCTCTACCAAACTGGAGTAGATGCTTTGCTAGATTAGATCATATGTTAACTTTGCATATTAAAAACATAGACGGAAATACCAACTTACATTTATTTTAATACAATTGTGTAATTTGAGGTTTATAGAGCCATGCATAAAGCATTTGTTATTCCACCTTTAACAAAACTGATCCATTAACTGTGGCCATATTTTTAGTACATAGTTTGCTACAAAAGCATTAGGACACGTTATGAATCATTCTGGCATTATGAGAGTTAATAGAATACTATATATTTTTCAGGATTATTAATATTTAGTGTCATTCAGTAAATTAAAAAATCAAGTTTAACTAAGGTTAAAAATATCTGATGATACAGTACATAGATGATTGTAAATGTATATTAATGAAGCTTTACACAATTGACTGGATATCTTTTCGTTAATCACTCACAAACCCATGCCAAACATATATCAAAGACTTCAGCTCCTTTTTCATCCAATCTTCCGACATTTCATTATTATGGTTACCTGATTAATGGATGCAATAATATATGTGGCATGATATGATATGTTCACATTAAATTTTAATCAAATATTACTAAATTCAGAAAACATTAAGTAAATCATGACTGATGAGGCAATATTGCTGTACTGTCATATTGATGGTTAGAGAAACTCACTATGGAGAGTTACAGATTAAGGAGGAGAAGTAAATCTTATGAGGAAATAGAAGTATCTCAAGTTTAACTAGTTGGTTCTTTTAAAATTGCCTTCCAGCCAAAGGCTGAATATTAGATCCATCAAAAGTATTCCAGTGTCTGTAAGTGATATGAATGCTTTGTTTTCTTATACTGCAAGTCGTCTCATTCTTTAAAAAGCATGGATTAACATATACTCTGCACAAGGGCCTTTACCAAAAGATGATGGCCTGTGTAGGGAAAACAACATTATTCCCCACTGCAGTTTGGAAAAATTAGCCCAGTTTATTTAAAACCTTGCTCTGACTTAAGCAGTAGGGTGTCAGGCACATGGAATGCTCTTGGTCTGTTCATTTTTACCTGAATTACACTATTGTGGCTTTGCAGGAGGTGTGCAGAGAGACAGATGGGGGTTCATGTTCACAGCCTAGATCTACAAATATAAGATGGTTTCACTCTGGAATGCCAGAGAATGTGCCTCTACTGCTGCAGACAGCAGTTTTCTTTTCAGCTTTACGCCAGTAATTAACATGTTCATATGAAAATTTGGTGCTCATATTTGACCATAATTCTATATTGCACTTTTAACTGACAGCCAGGAAATAAAACACTGAACTGGCTTTTTACTGCTGTGTTTGAAGCTGAGAGGGACCTAATTGTATTCATCTACTTACATTTCCTGTTCTAGTAAAATTTCAGATGGCATGTGCTTATGTTGTCCTATGTCTGCCTTGGACATCCACCTCCCCACTCCCACAACTGAAAGATTCAACTTACAATTTTGAGCATTACTCATCTTTATAACGAACAAGTTCTTTACCCAGAGTAAAACTCCAGCTCGTGAGCGTTAGATGACCCTTTAGAAGCTAAATGATGAATCCTAAAAAGCAGTACTGGAGGGAGTACTAGCTAAAAGACTGAAACAAAACATTTCAAGTATTAACATGTCCTGAAAAAACTTATTCCAAAGAATTTAGAGCTCCTAGAAATAGATAGTCTGAGGTGCTAAGTCAAAAGTTTCAATGTTATAATCTATGATTATTCTTGTGTAGAATTTTAGTCCCATGGTACAGACTAAACTGGTCTCTTCTTTCATTTGTTTGTACCTTATATATAAAAACAAAAGGGAGACAGTCTTGTCATATAACCATCTCTTTGGTAGACTCTTATGCCAAGATATCAGATGTTACTGGATCTAATTTTGACTATGTGAAGTAGCATACAAGTCCTGCTTAACTGCATAATTAATTGTATTCAAAAATGAATGCATTGCATAGTACTTGCCACAAGACCTTTCCAAAATGCTGCTTGCTTCTTCATGTCCTGGTCTAACTTTCAATCCCTTTTCTTGTTTTGAAAGATTATGAGGGGTGTAAGACTGCCTCATATTATGTTTACCAACATGGGAAATCTCAGTGCTACTGCACTCCAAATAAATACTACTCAATTCTGCAGCTACATTCTGAATATTAAGAGCAATAATATTTAACGTGCTTAGCTGGATTTTTTTTTGACAACTTGCTTTTTGCTAGAAGTCATTCCATATAAAGTATTTCAAGGGAAAGCATACAGATAAAAGAGGCAGAAAAGGAAATTAAAATGCTTAAATGGATACAATGAAATTAAGGCCCAACTGGGAAGAAGCACTGAGTACTGATGTATCTTGGTAGCTCAGTTGAGCTACTGGTTTATTACTGGTTAGATGTACGGCACAAGGATTTTAGTTAAACACCTTCTTGCTATAAAAGTGGGTTTGGTATTTTTTAAGTGTGACTAGCTCATAAAACCTAATGTGAATAGTTATGACAATAATTAAAGCAAATCACTAAGTTATCTTCCTCCATACCCAGATAAGTTTTGTACAGTTACAAGATTAAAAAGCACAAAATTCCTGTGAGTGTAAGACCTAATAAAAATGGAAGAATACATCCAAACCCACAGCTCTTACCTCAGGCAAACTCCCACTGGTGTTGGCACCTCATGCGATGCAGAGAAGAGTGCAGACACTTCAAACAAAATTGCCTGGAAAGGTTTGATTCACTCTCACTTGATTAATTGAATGAGTATATTATAAGTCAGTCTTGCAGCTCTTGCTTTTCTCAGGAATGGAAACATACCAGAAAAAAAAAGAGGTAACTCAAGGTTCTCAGAAAACTTCAGATCAGAGCATGATGTTATGGCTCAGGCCTTCAAAAATCTGCATGTTTCCACTAGAATCATCTGTTAAAAACAAGATTGAGCTTTTAATGACCCAACATAGCTTTGTAGTCTACAGGGTTGTGTCAAATACCAGACCATTTGTCAGAAAGTCAACTTGAAATAGGCCTATTTCTTTGCATTACAGTCTCAGAGAGGAAAAACAAAAGAATCCAGAAAATTTTTGACTGAGCACTCAGGATATGTGATGTTCACTGTATGTTGAAATTGTGTCAGTTTCTAAGGGCAAGGAAAGCAATAATGTTCTGTGCAGAGAAACACAGCTGTGGAGGCAGGATAAGAGAGCCAGTTTAGAGAAAGAGAAAAAGAATCAGTACTAGTGATGCAAGAACAGAACCTTCATATCCTTTAGCAAACTAAAGCTGCTAAACAAACCTACTTTTGTCCAAGCTTTTTAAATCCCAGAAACCAAAGCTGAAAGGGTCTTTTGCATTTGTGGATAGGGCCAGCTGAGAGAAGTATTATTCAGCTGCCTGTGGCCGCATTTAGCAAGGCAGTAACAGAAGCAAGGATGCAGCACAGGCCCTTTCAAAGATGAGCATGAGTGGAGCAGCAGGTCTGAGTTGAGGAAACAGGGGCAGGCCTGTGGGTTATAGGTGAGAGGGGATTTGTGGCAAGGGTGGGAAAGTGATGAAAGGGAGGGTGGTGGCTTTACAGTAGAGCTGTATGAGAGAAAATGTATTAAGACATGTTAGGAAGAGACTTGGGGCAATGGAGCATTCATGAAAAACATGGAAATCCTCACATTTTGATTTCTCATCACTTTCAGATGGCCACTTTCGACCACCATTTTTGATGTCAGAAATATATCAGCCCAACTTAATATAAAAGAAAAAGTCAGTATATCACCTGCTCATCACTATGCTCTCCCAAAATACTGAAAACAGGAAGGTTGCTGCTCAGCTTAATACTGAGGGCTTATGAACACAAAGACAAACAGTTTTCCTGGTATCTTGCACCTGGACAAAGTAATGCAAAGGAATACTACTTAGGCTTTCACCATTCCCACCAACTCCTTTACCTAAATTAGTTGTTCTGAGCAAAGAAATCACACTATAAATATAATTAGTTACTTGGAACCTGATCTAAAGCCTAATGAAATCAGCATAAAGCTTACAGAGAGAATGAGCTATAAAGAAAATATTAGTTTGATTGCTGTGGGCAAAACTACTTTCAGATCTAAGCAGAGGATTTAGCTATTTTATTCTGCAAGCAATGAGAAAATATCTTCTTGATTCTAAAACTAAAATAAGAGACCTAATTAATTCTAGAGCACCACAGCCATATACATTACTTCTTAGTATGCAGGAATCCAATAGTTTCTTTTTTAAACAGCAATATTTAAAAATGCATTTAATTTAAATGGTTGTGGTTCCTCTTTTCAGTAAACACATGTGAAGGCATACATTGTGTTTAAATATAATAAATACAGCTAAAATCATGCATCTGGGTCAATCCTCTGCATGTAATCAGGATTATGAAAATTTAGTTTTTCTTATCTTTCTCAATAAATGGTCTGTGTACAGACGACTGGAAATTTATTCAGACATGGTCTTGGTTGTGTTCTTGTTTTTTAACTCACCAGTTCTTTCTTCCCTGCAAATCTGACTGATTTCAAATCCTGTCAGTTGCTCTGGTAGCTAAGAAAAGTGCCAAACTGTGGTTGCTGATTTCTAAGTTGTGCTCAAGTTCTTTCAGAGACAAAATTCTCATGCCAAGGCATTGTAAATTTTAAGTTTTCTGCCCATTCTAATGACTTGCTCTTTTGGTTCTGATTGCCGACCACATGTAATTATAAAAGAAAAGGCCACAGAGGACCTTGAGAAGGCAAAATCCAAATAGACACAAAAGGCGTAAAGGTGACTGGAAAAGTTTTTCATTTAGTTTACACCTTCTCCAAGATTTCACTGTCCTGAACCCCCAGCCCTCTGAATGAGGTTCCTTCAGCCCTGGTTGTCAAAGCCCTCCTTCACCCACTGCCTTGCCCACAGCTCTTCTCAGGCATTCCCCAGAGGCAACCCAAAGAGACACAGCACATCCAGGGGGAAATCCTAAAATCTGGTTATTCTGAAAAATCTGACAAATGGAAGGAGGCCCATAAGTTTGATGGCTCTGTACATGTGTGGTGGGAAAAAAATTGTCAGAGGCATAGGGGAATCCCTTTTGTTTCAAAAGTGCTTCTTCAAAGAAACAGACATCCCCATCTCTCTTTGAGGAAGGCACTGTGTGGGAGGCTCTGTGGGCCCTCCTACAATGCCATGACTGAGAAGCCTGTCTTTAACTGGAGCTTCACTGAAAATGCACAGTCCAGATAAAATGCAAAGGCACAAAGAGTAAATAAAGAAGTAGTCAATGCTAAGCAAAGTGTGGGCCGAGGAATTCTGCCTCCTAAGGAGGTGACAGTCAAATGAAGCTGGCTCATCATGTGTGTCAAAAGCAGCATCAGACAGGTAAATAGCAATTCTACACTTCCCTCCTACTCTAAAATTCCACCCTTAAAACACAGGGTATTTTAGGAAGCTTCCTGCTGACAGGCACATCCTGCCCAGAATTACATTTTAATAGCTCTTCTTTTAGACAAACATTTAATTTATACTTGTACAGTCAACATGCTATTCCCATGCAGTCCCTTGGGAGGAGCAAAACATGCAAAACACAGAAAGGTTGGTAATGAAAAGAAATAATCAGTCTGCGTTCATTGATAAGCTTGCAGATAATGTAGTAGAGTATTTACTATAGTTCTGTTTTCTCTGGAGGGCAACTTTTTATCTCTTGGATCAACTCTGTAGACTCTGGCAGAAAACAGTAGCCATTTTCAGTTCAGTGCAGAGGGGGCTGGCTCACCATCTGAAATGAATATGTGACATCCAGTACTCCAGAATCTTGGTATTTTGGACAAAAATCCACAAAATGCCCCAAGACTATTCTCCGAGTAAAGAAAAACTTCCATATAAATTTCGATTTTTTGAAGTAGCAATAACATCACTATATCACGTTAAAGCTAGTTTTACAAAGACAAGGTTACAGGTTTTACTTGCTTTCTGCAGCCACTTCAGGACATTGCAACATGATGCTTCTTGAAGGACCAGGGCACAACGACATTTTCATTTTGCCAAAGCCAAAAAGTACTACCTATCCACACACTGGCTTGACTCAACAACACAGCCCCTAAAACCTTTATTCTGTTGATACAATATCCCTCAATCCTTTAGCTCCCATTCCACAAGTGGTAAATTGGCCCAGCATGTTACTCCTTTTTCCACTGAAGATAATACGTCTTGAAACGAACATTGACTGTCTCTTAAAACCCAATAAATTAAATTGTCTTTTCTCAGCCAGGAGCAGGAGTAATGGAAAACATTTCTCAGAACTAGTTTGTTTGATTTCCAAGAAAGTGTTTGACCTAATGATCTATTTTAGCAAATTGGTATGACTTATGGATAACTGATAAGCACACAGCAAAAACCAGCTACGCAATTACCTGTCACAAGTCAAATATTTTATGCAAAATTAAAAATTATACACAAACAGATCAGGAATACAGTTTGAATAAATAAATAAATTAAAATCCCCAGTTCCATCACCAAAGAAGAAAAAAGAAAAGTTAGTAAAGTGGCTAGGAATAACAGCTTGACAGTATGCAATTTAGCTGCCAGTGTATCTAAAATCTCATCCTACATAATATTTAGCAAGATCATCAACATCTGCCTCTGGATTAATGCAGTATGGAAAAGGATAATCAGCCAGCTAAGTGTGTAAGATCTGATGTTTAGATGCAAGAAGATCAATAAACTGTGACACATTAACTCAGTATAATGTCATTAACAACTGAGCAACCAAGTTTTGTGCTCCAATGTAAAGACCTTTGGCAAACTTCTTCCTTTGTAGCACTACTGGAAAAGAGAGGAGAAGGCCAGGCTGCACAGGCCTGAGGATTAGAGAAGGGCTTGTCACTGAGAAGAAGTACAGTAACCAAGTGGGATGGCCAAAATGGGTGCTATAGTCCTACAGATAACAGCTAAATATTACTCTTTCATGAGTGTGTGTCCATGAACTAAAAGGAAAGGAAACATAATGGTTCAGTACAATAAAACAATTTTATCATCTCATGTCTGAGTGTTAGTGCTGACAGTGCTGTGCCAAGTACCCTTTCTCCTTCACCCAGGCCAACCTGTGCCTTTAACAACTGGTACAGGACAACTTCACCTATCTCCTGTTCAATCAATGGGCTCCAGATCAAAACCCCTCTGGACTACATGGGATCTGACTTGCTGATATATAATGAAACAAAGTGATAGATAAACTCTTGCAAATGAAAATGGGAACTAGCAAAGTGTCTTTGGGAAGGTCCTTGCCAGAAGAGACTATCTCGTCTAACCACATATGTTAGAAGGAAAACTCCCCCCAGCACTCCCATGTTGCAGAGCTAGTCCCTGCAGCACAGGGATAGCTGAGAGCTATGGCATATCAGGCCATGTGGGCTCCCTCAGAGACCCGCAGACGCCACTCATGTCTGAGGATCGCAGCTACAAAGGGCACAAAGGGAACTCTGAGCTTTCTTTACTTGTTGCTAATTAGATTTTTCACTTCTTGTTTTCTGGGTGTCTCAACTTCAGCCCTACCTTCTTTTCTCTCTCCCCTTTTTTCTTGCCTTCTTTCCCCTTTCAGACTATTATTGCCATGCTCCTATGAATTCATGCCACCCTTTGTTCCACCCGACAAAGTTACACACAGTCCCTCTATCGCACTTTTCTTCTCTGGTCTTCACAAAACACAAAGTTGTGTGGACCAGGACGCTCGCTATGTTCAGTGGTCTAACAGCTCATTTGCTGCTCAGTGCCCTGCTTCGCTGGTCTCTCTCGAGACACTGTATTCTGAATAATTAACCACAGAATCATTGAGGTTGGAACAGGTCAAGTCCAAGCATTAACCTAACACTGCCAGGTCCACCACTAAACCCTAAGCGCCACATCTGCAAGTTTTTTGAATACTTCCAAGGACTGCTATTCCATCACTGCCCTGAGCAGCCTGCACCAAACGCCTGACAGCCCTTTCAGTGAATAAATTTTTCCTAATATCAAATCTAAACCTCCCTGGGTGGAATTTGAGGCCGTTCCCTCTTATTCTCTCATTTGTTATGTGGGAGAATTGACACTATTGTGCTGTTAGCACATACGTGGTGATACGGCAGTTTTAGCACCATTGCCATTGTCACCTGTTTCCATATACTGCAGTTCCTGTGATGAAAAGCCATGAGGAGCCCTGGCACTTTTACTGCTCCGTGACTCTGCTGGGGGAACTTTTCCCCACAGGAATCCCACTCTCCCCTCACCACAGCCCTTGGTGTCTGTCCCTTAAACCTCTACCTAGAGCTTTTAAAGTGTTTTTTGAGCTCCCACGGGACAGAAGGGTTTAATAGCAGAGCCTTTTTTATTACCTCACATTTTGCTCTATTCCCATCAATGAGCATTCTCTGGGAAGAAAGAGCTATCACAGTAACTTGAACGCAGAGAAAAATAGCAAGAATATAGCTGAGAGGTGAGGAGGATAGTTCTCCTTTTAAAGCTTTTCAATTAAACTCACCCAGTGCTGGTCTTCATGCTAGTTTTAAAGCTTCCGTGTGGCAGTGGCTGAGTGCAGAGCTTTAGAGGTCTCAGACTGACAGTATAGCAGCTGGCTTCTGGTGTCCATGTACAACTAGACATAAATTTTACATGCCAGTTTCAGCCTTATATTGGCTTACATCCATTATTTTGAATTATATCCTCCTGACATTTATTAAAGACCTGGGGATGCTGACTTGACACTGCACAGAATACGATGCAACTCAAAAATAACCATTTCTTACTCTTTGAGAGGAACATCACTTATTCCTAGGCAAGGTTTTGACCAGACATTCATATTTTCATGCGTGGTTTCTTTACATCCTCTCTGTGCTGCATTATAAAAGGCACTTACTTAACTGGTGTTGCACTAAAAACCTCTATGGGCCACGCTGCGGGCACTTTTCCCCACAGACACCCTGTTCTTCCCTTCAGCAAGCCCCAGCGGGCAGGAGGGCAGTGCAAAGCATTAAATAATACTGATAATGAGAGGGCATTAAATAATACTGGACCAAGTATCATATTTTGAGGTATGCCACTAGTCACTGGACACCAGTGGAACTCTGCCACTGATCATAGCCCTCTGAGTCTGGCAGCTCAGCCAGTTTTTAGTCCATCTCTGTGTCCATTTATCTAGACCCCACATCATCACTTCCTATACAGTGATGTTACGGGAGATTGTCGAAAGCCGTACTAAAGTCGAGATAAACATGCATACATGGCTGCAAACTTGGATTAGAAATCTCTCTGTAAGACTGAATCACCCTACGGAACAATCATTAATACCGAAATACTTCAAAATCAAGATCATAAGCAGCAATCTCAAAGGAGTGGCTGAGGTCACTTAGTTTGTTTAGCCTGGAGGAGACTGAGGGGAGCCCTCACTGCGGTCTGCAACATCCTTAGGAGGGGAAGCAGAGGGGCAAGGCACTCATCTCTTCACTCTCATGACCACTGACAGGACTCGAGAAATCGGCGTGAAGCTGAGTTAGGGGAGGTTGAGGTTTCGGTTGGATGTCAGGAAAAGTTGCTTCCCCCAGAGCGTGGGCGGGCACTGAACAGGCTCCCCAGGGCAGTGCTCACGGCCCCAAGCCTGACAGAGCTCAAGGAGAGTTTGGACAACGCTCTTGAGCACATGGTGTGACTCTCGGGGTGTCCTGTGCAGGGCCGGGAGTTGGCCTCGA
This sequence comes from Gymnorhina tibicen, assembly GCA_013399875.1. Lineage (NCBI taxonomy): Eukaryota > Metazoa > Chordata > Aves > Passeriformes > Artamidae > Gymnorhina > Gymnorhina tibicen. Next base: position 412,979 of record VXAZ01002138.1, read on the forward strand.
TGGTCCTGATGGCTGCCTTCCAACCCAGCATATCCTGTGATTCTAGGATTTCCTTTTTTTTTTTTTTTTTTTCCCCTTCACTATTTTAGGTCTTAACTTCTCCAAGAAGCAAGGAAGGTGACGTTTTTCTTCATTAATTTTTCTTCATCCTCGTTGACTGGCACACTCTTACGGGAAGGGTGAACAAATCCCTCTCCACGCCTGATCTCCCCACGGATACCGCGCTCTGCCCTCAGGGCGGGAGGCGCGCGCGCCGCCCGTTGCCTCGGCGACGCGGCCCCCGTAGTCTCGCGAGGCGCGCCCGGCTCTCGCGGGCNCCATGGAAGTGATGGAGGGGCCCCTCAACCTGGTGAGCGCGGGGAGTGGAGGGGAAGGGGGGCGAGTCCTGTCAGCCGGTGCCGCCGCTGCTCCCGCCGCTCAGGCAGCGGGGAGAGGGTGACACCCCTCGGCTCCTACCCCCAGGTAACCGGGCGGAGAGGCGCGACCTGAACAGAAAAAGGGGCTCTCGCCGCCCTTCTTTCCCCCCCAAACACCTGTTCAGGTCTCGTGCCAGGCCCTGCCCGGACGGGAGCGGGGCCCAGCGGCAGTCCCGGGCCGGAGGCGGCTCCGGGGAGGGAGGGAGGTGCGCTCGCCCCGGTCCCGCCGGGGGCAGCGCTGCTCCGTGCCCGGGAGCGCGGCGAGAGAGGAGCCACACAGGGGTGCGTGTCGTGGCATGTTTAGATTGGAGGGGCGTGTGGGGACATCGCGTTGCAAAAGCGAGGGGCAAGTTCAGGAAGGAAGCGTCTAGAGGAAACGTCTAGATGACACAGGTCATATCCACAAGAGTTTCAAGAGTTTTAGAGGCTTGTCGGGGCCTAGTACTGGCTAAGTGCTTCCTTTAATTTCAGAAGGTGAAATGCTTTAAAAACCTTAAATCGGTAATTGCTCTGCTTAAACTAAATTTCTAAGAAACCTGAACTGAAACGCAGATGGTCTGAAAAATGCATCTTCACAAAAGCTTATCAGATGTTAAACAGCCTAAATTGGCACGTCTCTGTCCCATAGACAAGATCTAGGTCAAGAGTTAATTCTCTACTGCCTTGTGGGTTTTACCAAAGCTGTATCTTGGCTATGTGGTGATACACAGAGCATTCCCTTAGAAAACAAGCTGTGGTCCAGCAGTCCAGTTAGCTAGAGGCAGCACACTGGGAATACAGCTGTATTGCTTCCAGGAATGAGTTTGATCCAGGAATTGTTTAGACATTGCCATGCAAACTTCAGAGACTTGTGTCAGTTTAGTTTTTAATCAAAGTTTATTTACACCAGGATAGTGTCAGCCCTGACAAATCCTTGCCTACAGAGTCAGTCAGGTATTTCTGGATTGCTCTCCCTAGTTTCAGAGAGACTTACAGAACTGTCATTGCAGACCACCCATGGAATTAGGGCTGACAGTGTAGTAGGAAGATGGTCTATTTAGATCTGTAGGTTCTGCAGTGGTGCAGAACCACTCTGGGTATGTCAGCATCATGCTGTCTCACTCTTTACTCTGTCTACTGAAAGACTGATTGAAATAAGGAACAGCAGGAAATAGGAAATCTCTTGTAACCTGCTGATACTGTGGGGTTAGAGTCAGGCAGACTTACAGCATGGTAATGCAGGAGGGCTAAACTATAGCTATTTCACAGACTGTAAAAACCTTTTTAAAAAGTAGATCTAGTGCATAAGATTCTAAAGAGAAAATTATAATTGTACATTCACTAGTAAATGTCTGAAAGTAGCAACTTTTTTGGCAGTATCACCAGTCCGTAGCGTTTCTTACTAAGACCACTTGGGAGGATTGTAGGAGTGACACGAGTGTGACTAAAGCCTGGTGTATGATGACCTTGTGACCACAACAGCAGTGTGCAGTTAACCATGCCTATCTAGCTCCAGGCTGACAGTAAGGTCAAGACACTTCTGTGTAATGGATGATAGAGAAAAAAAGTTGCTTTGCAGACTTTCATGCACAAAATTATGAAATTGTCTGTGAATATGTTTCTGCTGCCCGCGAGTGTCCTGAAATACAAAAACTTTTCTTAAAACCAACCAAACCCACCAAATCACCCAACACCTAAACTGCAAAGTGATTGTGGATGCAGTGATCCTTAGTCTTATTTAACTGCTATCAATGGCTTAAATACAAGATATTTTCCCTCTTCCAATATGTCACGGCTTGCCAATTTTCACAAAACTTATTTTTCATCAGTTAAGGCTTTTCATTAGAATTTACCACAGTACTTAAATGTTGCTTTGTCTTGTAAAAATTGTCCATTACTTGTGGATTGGAGCATCTAGTCTTAGTTACTGGAGGGCATGGTTAGTCTCCTGATTTTCCTGGCCAGCTGATATGACCACAAAAAAACCCAAAGCCAAACAAAACCCAACAACAACAAAAAACGCCTTACACTTTAATGCCATATCTTGTATTGTCCTGGCTTCAATTATGCTCTTTTTCTGAAACTTCTGAAAGATACATTTTCCTAAAATAGTTTTTTATCTTTATGGAAGTGAATCTTCAACCTTACAAATAAAATGTTTAGGTTATGCCATGGAACTTAAAACCGGCATGAACTAAGTGCAGTCCCTGCACCAGCAGGCAGCCATATAGCAGGTACCTAGCCCAGCTGATTACTTATTTCACACATAGTCCACTGTCAAACCCAAAAACATCTCAACATTCTTTTTACAAATACAAACTTCTGCTGTGAAAGCATGAAGATAAGTCTTCTATGAACACTGCATGTTTTTACAGAGCATCTTGAGAGCTTCTCTGTGCTGCTTGCTGTAGGGGCCAGTCCTACTGCCATCTGATTTAGGCAAAGAATTTTGATCTCACATCCAGCTGTGATTTTAACCTTAGGTATAGGAGCAAAGGTTACAAGTTAAGAAGCACAACCACACACTGCTGACCATCAGAAGCTTGGAAGTAATGCAGTAAAAGTGAAGCAAATAGTATAAACCCCAGGAAGAGACTAGAAATTACTCCTTAAACAGAGTTTGACACCCAGGACTTCATAACTCTGCAGATTCTGCTTTAACACTTTATTCTACTTTATTGTCCTGTAGCTAAGGAGCCATACCACCTCTACCTTGTATTCTTCTGCAAGGTAATAGCATTTGTATGGTTTATGATAAAATACAGTCTGAAATCTGGTGAATATGTATCACTCCTGAGTTTCCTGAAGCATAAAGGACCCAGCTTGAAGAGCTGCTGTTTTGGTGAAAACCGGAAAGCACAGACCAGTAGCTGGAGTGAGAATAGCACAAAATGTGTATTCCAAGAATCTCATATAATGAGAGCTTTTAATATTAATGCTGCGAGCCATTGGTAGCAGCCATTCCACTGCAAGCCAATCAATGGCTTACTTTAATGAATTATTTCAAAGTGAGGTAATACTTACATCCACACAAAGGCAAAATAAAAAGCAGAATAAATATGCAATATGGAAGCGTAGGAGGAGAAAATAGAAAACATCTATGAAAGTTCACTAGAGACCAAAGGATTTAAACCACACCGACTAATGTGTTTGAGACTTAATGCCAGCCTGCACTTTGTTATTTTCACTGGAAAACCAGGAATATTATGTTAATCTACAGAAACATCCACTGAAACCCATTTGTTTTCTTTTATTTTTTAAAAATAGCTTAACCTGAAAGCTGCTATAGTTGATCTTCCTGTGTAAAATAAAACCAAAAAAAAAGGGCAGATGCACTCAGTTCTGAACTCAAATTAGAGAGGACAAGCTTGTAAGGTAACAAAAGGGGAAGTATCACTAGACAGGCATGCCTAACACAAAGTCTGTTTTTACCACAGGGGTGGGAGAACTGAAAGGTATGAACCCACAGAGGCAGCAGCATATCTGAGTAAAGTGACTGGCGGTGCATCAGATGCTCATCAGCTGAACAGCCAGATCAGTAGTAGCCACCTTGGAAAAGCTCAACACTGTTATGTGCAGGCATATAACTGCTGTAAAAGTGCAACACAAAACTGTTCCTTGTGGCACATAAAACAACTTGCAGCTGCTCCCAGTCAAGACCATAATTAGCTAAGCGATGGGTGGTTGACAAGCATTATTTCCTCACTGTACCTGTGCTGTTTAGGTACCTACCAGCAGTGCCTTTCTGCTGTGTCACACTGGCATTACGCGCCTGTCATCAAGCCACAGAGTTCAGCTCTGCGTAGGCATGACCAGCAGTTTAAAAACCCAAATGAAGCCATCTCAGAGAGGCCTGGTGAGACAGACTGAAGCCACAGCCAAAGCCTTTCTGCCCCACTTGTTTTTCGCTCTTGGAAGCTTGTTTACTGGACAATTTGTTGCAATGGTTCAGATTCTCCTGCTGAGAGGTAGCTCAGTTGCTCTAACAGCTTGAGCCATGTGGTTTCAGGCTACATTCAGAGGCCCAGACTGGTTTTGTTTATCAGGGCAATGGAACGGTTCTCACTTAGCTTGTAACCTCCAGTTAGCAAGACTCGTGTAGTACCAGCTGTGACATGATATATGGGGACAAGAAGAACGTTGCCAAAGCAGCTGAGAACTGCAGGCATACAAAATGCCCTGGGGAGGTGGTAGAGTCACCGTCCCTGGATAAGGAAAGACTGGACATGACACTCAGTGCCACGGTCTAGTTGACACAGTGGTGTTCAGTCAGAGGCTGAACTCAATCTCACTGTCTTTTCCAACCTAATTCATTCTGTGAGTCTGTGAAAATGGCTCTGACAAACAAGTTGAAGCATTTAGTGCTTTTATCATACTAAATGGATGAAAAGGAAGCGAATGAGGTTGATTTGACTATGCAGTAGGTAAAAGGATACCACACCTTAATGAAGGTGCAGGTGATCAGGGAAAGGGCTGCAGCTCTGCCTGTATGGGGTTTTGAAGACTCCACCTAACCTGAGCAGTGTAAATGCAAGCTGGGTTCATTCCAGATCTCTTAATTGCATTTGCATGGTGAGGAACTCAGACTAACCATTTTATCTGAAACTTGGAATAGGTTGGGAACACACGCGTAGTCAATTAGAGCTATTCACTGAATTAATGGGGGTTGCCTAAACAACTGGTTGCTTGTCTGCCTGTGTATTTGAAGTCTGATACTATTGCTTACATGCAAGTTGAACTTTAACATCTTTACAATTCAATACAAAGTGAGTGAGGAGTCTGTATTCTCAACATTAACATTCTCATGAGAGTGTCACATACTTGTTTTGCTCTATAGGAACACTAACCTATAATTTACACAGTTGAGTCATTGTTCTGTCAACCTTGCTAAATACAGGCTTTCAAAAACAGAAAATTGAGCTAACACGTGACTTGTGGTCTTGGTTGAACAGCCGCAATGGGTTCTGCCATTTTTTAGTTCTCCTTTAGTCATATTTCTCTACAGAATACAAGTATTTAAAAATGGGGGCTTGCTTCTCTTGGTAAAGCTACACCATTACCATTTCTTTAGTCTTACTGCAAATATATTCTCATTATTTAGCATAAGTTACAGTACAACTCATTATTATTTTTGCTTTTAGTGTAACTGCCAGTAAATACAAGCATTTTCTGTAGTCACCCTGATCAAGGTTGCACTTTTAATAAATGAATGACTATAATTTATTCTTGGACCTCTCACATCAAGTTTTATACTTGTATTCTCTCTTCGTTCCATTTTTTCACTGCATATGAGGACATACACATTCAAACCTTTCTAAATTCGCCATTTCCTGGTAAGAATAGGTTTGAAAGAGGCTTCTGTAGGTGTAGCACTGACAGAGTGTGTGTGGGCTGGGGAGAACCATGGTGCACCACCTCATCCCACCCTTTGTAGCCTGCTGCTGTAAACACCCACATGGAAAACACTCAGCACCCTTCTGGATAACAGAGAAGCAGTGCAGCATGCACTTTCTGACTGTTCAAAATGGAAAACAGACCTAAATCCTTTAGGAGACAAATCCTAAAATAGATCCCTCATCTCTCAAGAAAACCCTTCCTCTTTGTTTTCAGCAGTAAGAGAGCACAGGTATTGATTTTTTCTGGCAAGAATAACTGGTATGCACAGCCTATACCATAAAATAGATGTTAGCAGCATCAAACAGTGGTTTCACTTAGAACATTTACAAACAGAAACTTCTTTGCAGTTAAGCTTTCATCAGGCCCCATCATTTTAGCAGCTGGGTTTTTCCTGCCTTTGTCATTTTAAGTAAAGCACTGTAATCTGTGCTCCGTAATCGCATTAAAATACATCATTTTCTGGGGAGTCCCTTGTAAAAGCCTTGTACAGAGAAGGCTGTAAGCTTAACATCTTGTGCAAGGCTTTGTCCAATTGTTCCCATTGGTGGAACAGAGAAATACAAAACATGTCTGTCTCAGCTACAGGAGCACTGTTGCAAATGACTGCTCTTAGGAGAGGGTAGTAGGCCTACTCTGTTTGAAAATGAGTAGTACTACCTCTGCCTTCTAAAAATACTGTTGAAGCAAACATTTTTTTCCCTGTTATGCTCCTTTATACGATAGCCAGCGATCTACTAGAATTATATGGTAGATCATATAAAAGTAGCAGCTTTCCCTCCTTACCCCCCCAACCTAAGCCAGGATCATACTGTGGTAGTCCTTTAAGCTGTAACAGTACGCTATCTCTAGAAAGAAAACTAACATTGTTATTTCTTCCTTGGAGGGAACAGTAGTAGATCTGGCAAGTGGGCCTTACAATAACTTCATTTCTCAGAGCCTGCAGTCTCATCATTATCTAGTCTATAGTGGGAAAAAAAAAAACTCACAGAAGTGGAGTGCTAAATTTTGGTTAAAGAAAGCTGTAGGTAAAGAGGAGACCCCCATTGCTGTTCGAGAGGATTGTTTGATTGGGTTCTATTCTGCTGTTCAGCAATTACACAGGCAATGATTTGGGCTAGTTGGGTGGGAAAACCAAACAGGAACACTTCCCTAGAACAGCAGTACAAACTTAACAAAAGCAGGTGTCATCCCTCAGCATCTCAACTACATTTGGAAAGTGTGTGGAAAAATGTCTGCCTTACCTTCTGCAGTTGGTCTAGAGTGCTTCAAGTCACACAGTAAGGCTTGTACAAATCTCATAAGAACCAAATACACTGGAGCAACGTGAGGAAGCTTTTTAGCTCAGCCATCCTTCACTCAAACCTGCTTCCTTTTAAAGAGTCAAGTTGTTACACCTGTCCATTTGCCTACTGGGAATTCCGGCTCATCAGGATTGAGAGGGACATGTGGAAGTAGTTGTCAACCTGCTTCCGCTTTTTTATTCCATAGCTGGTTAATAAATTATAATTATTCTTACACCCCATCCTACATTAATTCCCAGCACTGCAAGTGGAAGAGGAAAGAGAAATCAGATCTATAAACCCACCACAGTGAAGCAGCAGGTGTTTCTGTAATCACAGCAGCAAGACTAAAGTCAAAGCAACCCTGCTTGATTCTGCTGGGAACCAGCATTGCAGCTCCAGAGCTGTTGTGTAAATACCTTCCTCTAGCATAACATCAGACCAGGGATGAACTTGAGAGTAATCTTCTTCTCTTTGTGATGGAGGACCAGTTCTTCCATTGCCAGTTTTATAATGGGATACAGGCCACTCTGAGTTGAAAACAGATTTGCTAACAATGGTTGGAAGCTGCGTGGCTGAGTGTAACCGAGCACTAAGAATAAACCAGCAGAGTAGACAGGATGTAGAAGCTCATCCATGATAATGGCTATTAAGCATCCAAATACTTCTGTTGTAGCTTCATCGCTTGCTGCTAGGAAACAGCACCACTAATTTCTTCAAACTGCTGGTTGATAAATATGCTACCGTGAAAGCGGGAGAAATTCCTTGGTCCTTCCACAATCAACTAATTGGAACAAACACTCACAGGTTAGAATAAATGAGGAAATATTTTCTTCTCAACCTGTCAGGAAAAGATAGGAAAAGAGGAATTCCTTGCCCATGACTGACTGCAAAACAGCTATTTTTCCACACAGGGCTGTGCTTAAAACTGATATTTCTCTGCTGTGGCTCCTGTTGTTTCCAGTGGGAAGTCTGTTGCATCAGAGTAAGATGGCCTGACATGTATATTTTGATGTAAGGGCAAGAAAGGCATTGTGACCTTGTCATCAGAGGACTCTAGGTTTTGTTTTTGCCAGCATCTATGGACTGTTGTTTTCCTAATTTTATTTACAGTTCAGCCCAACTTCTTTAGACTCCCTTCAGCACCACTGGAAGTTAATTGAGAATGGAAATAGTTTAATTGCTCAATCAAATAAGAACTGAATGTCCTCAGATGTTCTGCATGTGCTTAAGTGATTTGAGTAAGATCATACTCCAGCAGTTTAAAACATACGTGAATAATCTTTGAAAACAATGGGACTCAAATTCTTATATGTAGAAACTAGTAAATGGAACTTGTCCCCTGACTTGTTGAATTGCTTTCTTAGTTCTTCTGTCTCTGGCTATTCTGTTTCCTCTTTCCCTGTTTTTTTTTAGACCTGCCCGTGCAGTTTGCAGAAGCAGCTGTATCAATACTAATTTACTGAAAAATTGTTTTGCAAAGAACTAGCTCAGGTGTTTTTATGTCCATGACATAGCTAATTTGTAAGGGGACAGGCTGCCAGGAATAACCAAGGAGATGGCTCTATCTGTGCTGATACTGTTTGTTCATACCAATGGGAAATAAGTTTATCTTTCTGGCATATGTCATTTGTAGGAGTTCATAGAAAAAGGCCATAAAACAGATGATTTTCCAGTAGAAAAACACTTCCTCTTCTGAGATTATTTAACCTCAGGGTAGAAGAAATGGGAAATGCTGACAATGCTCTGAGGATTCAGTGAAGGTGAGGAAGAAGAATATAACAAAGAATATTTGTTGTGAAGAATCAAGGAGCTGTGTTTTAGGTTTTTTAAGAACACACCATATTAGCATATGAAATCAGTTTCAGGAAAGCCAAATGTCTTCATGGAGTGGTGTAAGTGCCAGGGATTGCTTAAGAACAGCTGTTGCCCAAACGGGTGTTTTCTGTACAAGTCATTCTCTTCTGTGGTGTCAGAGCTGCTAAGATTCTGCTAGAAAACTGAACTTAATGTAACACTGTAGGGCATAACTCCACTTGGCAGACAAAGATGACAAACTGACCTGCATTTTGGGACTTGTATTTTAAATGGCTATTAATAGAAGTACCATGTAAGTATCAGTACCTGATGTGTGTTTACTTGAAGCTCAACATGCAGTAAAGCAGTCCTGAAGAGCATGTGTAGCTGACAGTCTCATCAGGCAGTGCTTGTAGCCTTTCACATTACACAGCTTGTCTTGGAGGAAGGGCCAGAAAATCCGTGTCTTGTAGTAATGACAAAAAAGACTTGCTTTCATGAATGTTGCAGTGCTGGTTATGCAATACTATTTCTCACTGAGCATATGCAAATACTTGCATCAAATGCTTGCTTTCAGCAACAACCTTAGTCTGTGTTGGTGGTTTACATTAGTGGTTTACAAATACTAGTATAGATTTAACTGTTGTACAGCAACAACGTGACTTTGATACTTTTAACTATGGCTGTGCTGCTACCATTAGTTGGTGTAAGCTGCAGACAAAAAAACCCCAATTTATTCACCCAAGAGGCAAAATGTCTTGGGTGTGGGGTAGCAGAAAATGTCAAATCAGCTGTAAGATGTAACACAATTCAAATATCTTGCATTCTGACAGGTAAATTGGTCCAAAATACTTACAACTTCTCATAACTTCTTTTGGCCTAACGTTCTTTTTACATGACTATGTAAGTGCCTGCCTAGAAAGGAGAACGTGTACTTTCTGAGGAACAGCTTCAAAAGTATTTTGTTGTGTACACATCAGTTTTGCTGCATTAACAAACTTCAGTTCTTACCAGTACAGATTTTTCTAAGGTAGTATTAAACAAGAAGTCCAATTACAAAGCTTGGAACGGAGTGAAGATCTGAGCCTAAAAGCCTAAAAGCCTGAGAACTGGCATCAGTGCAGGTTTCTCAGATATACTGGTTACTTTTAAGACAGTTATAACTATTTGTCCATTACCCCTCACTGACATAATGCTCTTGTTTTAATTTTAAGGCTCACCAGCAAAGCAGAAAAGCAGACCGCTTGTTGGCAGCAGGGAAATATGAAGAAGCAATTTCTTGTCACAGAAAAGCTGCTGGTGAGTAGGTTATTTCTCACATTTCAGCTCTTAAAATCACTTCGTAGATTTGCATGTACCAAGCCTGTTCTTAAGTTCAGGAAATGTTTGGACAACGCTCTCGGATACGTGGGATTCTTGGGGTGTCCTGCACAGGGCCAGGAGTTTGCCTCGGTGTCCTGCTGGGTCCCTTCCAGCTCAGCAGATTCTATGATTCTGTGTGAGTAGAATGTCTAGTTACTTGCAAAATTTTTATTTTTAAAATGTGTGTTCTTCAGTCCAGATCAAGAATCCTTTTGAAAACTTTTTTCTCGTATGAGCAGCTAAAGGCAGACATTCCCAAAGTTGTTTAGATTGGGGGTGGTTATTACTGTGAAAGGAGTTGTTGACTGAAGATGAAGCCAACACCTTGTGGTATGCACCAACTGAAGTTGGGGACCTGCTGTAAGCCAGTTTCACTTTCTACTTTGCATTTTTACTGCTTTCATAGGCAAGGTCACAGTGCTTTCTGTGTTGGTAAAGGACAAATGTTTGCTTACAAAACTTCCCTTCCCTAATGTCTGCATCAAGGCAGCTGAGAACAGGTGATGAGCTCCCCAGAACTCGAGCAAAACAGCAGATTGCATCACAGGCCTCAACACTGCAGGGACAGCCCCTCCTGTGTGAGATCTTGCGCATTTACCTGTCCATTTAAACAGTCCTGCTTAATTATTTGTGTTGGAGTCCCTCAGCTCTCTGACAGTGTGGCAGCTACTTGGCAGAAGAAGAAAGAGGAGGTCTTAATTGGTGCAACAAGTAGGACATTTTCAGGGACAGGGCTTGTGTAGAGACAAAGTAAGTGTCTACTCTGAACATGGTAACCTAGATACCAGGCGTTCTCGCTTTCCATTCATAAATACTAGAAAACCCCATAACGTGAGGAACTAATAGTTTCTTTGGTATTTATGAATACTCAGAGTGATGAGGGATTGCACTTATATTCTAAAATGCAGACTTTTCTTTTTGTTTTCTTTCACTTCATATACCAAGACAAAACGAAAAATACACTGAGTGTTTCTTGCTTTTCTTTGATGATTCTATGCCATTGTCTTGCATCATTCCAAATTTGGTTGAGAATTTCTCACACATTGTCGTTTTCAGCACTAGTAAGATATGCTCAAAGTCTAAAGTGCTGCTCTGACCCTTAAGCCAGCACATTTTCTGGTGTGGAGGGGAAGTTGGTGAAAAAAGCGAGGAACTAAAGACCATAACTTTTCTTCATTTATATAATTTAAAAGCCGTGACTTCATGAAACAGGTGGTGCCATGGGCAAGAGCATCTTACGAGTTGCATTTTGTTACAAACTGCTTGTATGTTAAAAGGCTGGTCCTTAGCTCTCTTTCTTCCCTTCATGGGAAAGCTTTTCTTCTGGAACTTTCTGGAAATTACTGCTGTTCTAAAAACAAACTGGAGCAACCCAAGCCAATAGGATACCACGGGAAGGGTGTAGCGTGTTTTACAAGATCTTACCGTAATTTTTTCAGACTTCTGAAAAACAGCAGGTGTTTCCAGCCACTGTAATTTGGTAAATACTTTGCCTCTAGACTGCTGCCTTTATGTGGGGATTGAGTACACAGGTCTGAAGGCTTTTCTTAGCTTTTCTGGAAGCGTTCAGGTTTTGCAGCTGTGCCATAAGTGCTGATGGATGTTCTGTCCCGCAGGGTACCTTACGGACGCCATGAAGCTGACCCAGTCGGAGCAGGTGAGACCAGAGCGTGGCAGATGCCAGAACCAGCCACAGCTCCGTGCCGTGCCCATGTGTCCCACTGTGTCTGATCACACCCCTCCTGGGCATTAGCCTCTGCAAAATTTTCTGAACGCTTGGCAGCTGCCCCAGGAGTTTCACAAGTGTGGTAATACTAATCTTCCTAGAGAGTTTTTCCAAGTTTATGTGGAGCAGGGACAAGAGAAATCTTAACCCGTCCAAGGGGTCCCCAACTTTCTAGTCTGCCAGACATCTTCACCGATTGTCTGGTAGGTGACAAAACTGGTGTTGTGTTGAACTTTATATCTGTGAGGCACTTAGTATTTTGCTGAGACAAAAAGCCAAGCATCTCATCTACAGTGTGTCATTTTGGTTTAATGCAGCCTGACTGGGGGATCTCTAGAACAACAGCCCTGACACTTCTTCTTACTCATTGCACAAGTCTGTCTGTGAATGTAGCAGTGTAGTCTGCTCAGCACTTTTGTAGCAGCAGGCTTTGAGTTTAGCCAGTATTATGAAATCAAATAACCCTTGGAGATCAGACATCTGTCTTTGCTTCAATGGGTCATTCTTGTAGAAAAATGGTCTTTTACCTAGGTGAGTTAATAACCACTGTACCACCCCCTTCGTTAAACATGGCTGAATAATTTGGGACCATACCTGGCCTTGAAGCAATTTGCTGCTTCATTTTGGGTGTTATTGATATGTCTACACAGATACCATCACAGAAGCATACAGAAAGTTTGCATTGTTTAGCCAGAGTGTGGCCATGCATGCCAAGTGAGTCTCTTCTGTCCTGGTGTTGGTCATAGGTCAGTTAAACTTCAGTTAAACTCTGGGTGCCCCTGCCCAGAGGTGGTGTAGCCTGATCAGTGACTTACAAACAAAAGGACCAGTAGTTATGCTAAATTTGGGTGACTGTATGAACCTGTTGCATTGCACAAGCAGAGAGCACTTCCTATTGGATTTAGTGTCTGAATAACAAAAGCCCCCCTCCTTGGGCATGCAGTGATGCTGTTTATGTAAATATTTACACACATGTAACTTAATGTGTGTGAATATTTGGGTGGGATTAGGGATCACCAACTAAATTGTTTAATCTTGTTCTTACTCAGGCTCAGCTATCACTGGAATTACAAAGGGATAGTCATATGAAACAGTTACTGCTCATCCAGGAGAGGTGGAAAAGGGCAAAGAGGGAGGAAAAGCTGAAAGCCCAGCAGAGTGCTGACAAGGAAGCAGCCACACATCTTCAGACTTCTTACAAGCCATCTGCTGAAGACTCTGATGATCAAAACATACTGGTTCCTGTTGCTCAGAAATACAGCTCTTCCACAGAAAAACATTCACAGGATATTCGGGGTGTCTTTGACAGGGACCCAGATACACTTCTATTTCTGCTTCAGAAAAAAAAGGAGCCAGTGGAAGCATGTATTGGGAGTAAAGCGCCAAAAGATGACAAAACAATAATAGAAGAGCAGGCAACCAAAATTGCAGATTTGAAACGGCTCATAGAATCTCTTGTAGCTGAAAATGAGAGATTAAGGCGAGAGAATAAGCAGTTAAAAGCAGAAAGAGCTAGACTCCAAAAATCTCCAGTAGACAAGGAGTTGGATGTAGATGCTGACTTTGTCGAGAAGTCAGAGTTGTGGGGTCTGCAGCAGCACTCGGAATCTGCTTCTTCAGCTGCAACTTGGCAGAAGTTTGCAACAACTGCTGGGAAGGCAAAGGACATTCCAATACCCAACCTTCCCCCCCTGGACATCCCGTCCCCTGAACTCCCACTGCTGGAACTCTCCGATGATATACTGAAAGGACTGATGAATAGTTAAAAACCAGGAAAAGTGCTCAATGTAGTTACCCAAACTTGAGAAAAGGGAAAGCCACCAGGACAATGGTGATCTGAGGGCAGAAACATTTACCACAATCCTACTGTTGGAGAAAAGGCATTAAGCAACTTTGTTACTGTGAAATACACATCATATCTGATCTACTTCATGGAAGTTAAAGGTACCATAGTTGGTATAAGATGGTGAGCTCTTTAGTCTTTCTCCCAATGTTTCAAACCAAACGACTGCCTGGAGAATGTTTCAAGTAACACAATCCTTCAGGGTTTTTAAGTATGCTATATGTAATAGTTATCTAAAATGCCATAAATGATGGTGCAGAACCTAACTGTTATGGTTGCCAGTCGGCTGCCACTTCATATTGAAAAATGCTTTCTAGCATGAATTTGTGCATTTCATTATGCATAACTTTGTTAATTCAGATACAGTGCAATTTATACACCTCCTAGATGGATTTATGTGCCACACTGTACTCCTGACCACATTAACCTCAAGTCAGGAGAGATTTTAATTTCCATTCTATGAAGGAACCAACTTATTAGTTCTGTTGATGAGGGGTTTTTTTTGGGGTTATCTGTTTACATAACTAATCAGGGTGCATTGAATCTAGCTATTGGTTTCTGTATAAAGTGACATGGTTTAAAATGAAAAATCTATACTTAAGGAAAAATACCCTTTTTGTTTTCAGTGATGCATGAATGGGAAGTAATTCTAGCTGGCAGTATTTGATTGAAAAAGAAATTGTTTACAGCTTAACCTGATTCAAAAAGGATAGGAAAATAAAAACCAAGGTGTTTTGACACTGTCTGATACATCTGTACAAATGTTTCTGAGTATAAAGAACAAATTAGTACTTGTACTAAGTGTTAGTATACACCTACAGCTGAGCTTCCATGTTCATTATCCAGCAAATTCAAGAAAGCTGGGATGAATTCAGAGGGCCTTGCCCACCTGTGGCCTGGCTGACAGCTGGGTTCCAGCACTGCAGAGCGCTGGAGCGTCAGCAGAGCAGCTCCGTGGGTTTGCTGGGGCACAGCCCAGCAGGAGCTGTTGGAACAGTGCTGAGGGTGCTGGGTCTGAGCAGGGCCACGAGCACCCCCTGATGGTGCTGGGTCTGAGCAGGGCCACGAGCACCCCCTGATGGTGCTGGGTCTGAGCAGGGCCATGAGCACCCCCTGATGGTGCTGGGTCTGAGCAGGGCCATGAGCACTCCCCGAGGCTGCTGGGTCTGAGCAGGGCCACGAGCACCCCCTGATGGTGCTGGGTCTGAGCAGGGCCATGAGCACTCCCCAAGGCTGGTGGGTCTGAGCAGGGCCATGAGCACTCCCCGAGGCTGCTGGGTCTGAGCAGGGCCGTGCAGCCTCCTCACACCCAGCCCTTCCAGCATGGCTCAGCCCCTGCCCTGGAGCCCAACTGGGGCTTTCCTGAGGCGTTCCAGTGTGTAGTGGAGACATGAATTACCTTCTGCTGTTACTGATGAGTGAAGTGTTCAGTATTGCAAGCTACACCATTTTAAGTTATTCTTGTTCTTGCCTTCTAAGAGTGCATTTTTCTTCCAGAATAGACTTGGAAGTGCAGCAAGAACACCTTACTGCTGTGCAAATTCTCTCCTTACCTCTGTATACCTGGTGTCTTCTGTGCTTGAAGGAGCGTAGGGTCTGGAGGTTAGGAAAAGTCTATGGAAACAGAGGTAAGACAAGTTCATTAGAGGAGGTGCCTTGTGCTGAATTGTAGCTGGAATCCAATCTTGCTGGGGAAATGAAAGTTATTTTTCAGTTGGAGCAGTTCAGCAAATAGCCCCATCCAGCTGTGATGAGGTGACCTGTTCCAGGTCAGCCCCAGCTCACTGCTCCCACCAAAGGGCGAGTCCCACTCTCTGCTGGCCCCTGCCTGGCTGACTGGGATTCCAGGTAACAAGGCAGAGGAGCACAGTGTTTCTAGTCATGTAAGTAAAGCAAAGAAAATAGCATGTGCTTACAAGACGGAAATAAAATTATTTAAGCATCTGCCTCATGCCACTGCCGGGGTGGTAGCTCAGGGCTGTTAACTACAGACAGACATTCCAGTGGTGTCTGCAAATGGCAGCTATAGGAGAAGGAAGGAATTTTTAGGTGTGTGGAAGTCAGGATTCTTCAGAGGTAGGAGCATGGGAATTGCAAGCTGTACCTTCTTGATTTTAAGACTAAACTGTCCCTTCATGTGTAGCTGCATAAACAAAACACCAGATCTGAAAGAAGCTGCTTCTCTGTGGGAAGGATGGCCAAGTAGGGGCAAAACTCCACACTGCCACTTTAGAAAGTGGTGTTAAAACTTCTCTCTCTCCTGCAATGCAGTTGTTTGTTCTTGCAGTCTGCCTACTCAACATATAACTGCTTCTGAATCCCAACTCCAGGCAGTAAGGCTGAGCATGGGAGCGTTCCACTGTCGTGAGTGATGCTGAATTTTTTAAAGTAAGGAATTCTTCAGTCTGAATCCAGAGCTAAGCAATTCTCAGTGCATTGGAAGAAAGGTAGGTTGTACAGAGAATACTCACCACTAGAGGACAGGTTTTACAGATACATAGCGATAAACCTGAGGAAATTCTTCTCCCATGGCTATCAGCAATTAGTTTATGCCCTAACAATTTAAAACTGTTTTAAGTCATTAATAACATCCGAGCGGGGCGTGGCCGGGCGCGGTCCCGCGGGGCTCCAGCCGCTGTCTGGTGTCCAGCCAGATCCCGCTCCGCTCGCCGCAGCCTTTGGCTGCCACCGGCCGCCACCTGCTGGGAACCCGGCGCCTGACTCGGGCCCTGCCGAGCCCCCGGGACCCTCGTCCCTCCGGCCGTGCCCTCGCTCTTGCACCGCCCAACCGATGGGCTCGATCCCCGCGCCTGGAGAGTAAGGAAGAGGCGAGGTGCGGGAATGCCGAAGGTGACCGATGATCAGAGGCTGCAGCAGCAACAACGAAGCGGTAAGTCCCTGCTGGTCACACGGAGCGTCACCAAAGCCTGGCACAGCACATGGAAACATTCCCAGAGGTGGTGAGTCTGGGCTGCATTGTTTTATGATGGACAGAATTAAAGAATTCTTTGGTCCGTTATTTCAAAATGTCTCACCAAGAACCAATTTTAAATACACATCCAGACACTGACTTCTATTCATAGACTTTGCTTTAACCACAGAAACCACCCTTGTCTTGGCACACAGAAACACTGGCCCTGTTGAATATTGCCAACATATGCTGTGCCGAAAGGAACTGTAATTATCCAGACTCTGGCTGTATCACCACAGAAAGAGAAACCAAAGAAAGGCAACTGGGAAGCAATGTGGAGTCTCTGGAGAATAAAATCTGCAGACTTCACCACTACCAGTTGCTACTTAAAATGATGGCTAAAACCAAAATACAGAAGTGTTGGTTTTACATTTTGCTTTTATAAAAAGGGAAAAAAGGATTTTGTGACTGCTTCCTCTGAGAACATTTCCATGTTCAGGAACTCTGGTAGTGAACTCCTTCCTACTGTCCAGCAGCAGCTCTTCAGCCATCTGCAGTTCCTGTTGACCTGCTTTCACTGACAGGAGCCATACCTCATCTAGACTCCCTTTCCCAAAAAAGGTTGGATCTTCTGAGACCCCTTCCAACCTAGCTCTGTACATGGGGAAAAGCAAATACAGCCACAACAGCTAGTAACATCCTGTACTGAGCTGGACTAAAAGGAAAGTAAAAAACAAAATCAAACTCTTCCAAAACAATCAGCAATGGTGTGGCTGCCACAAGCCAGGTACAGGCTGGACATTATTCGCCAGACCTTCCTGCCTGAGTATGAGGACTGTGGAGTTCAATTGTATAAAAAGTTCATTGTTCCCTAAAGAATCAAGAGCTACGGCCATCTTTTCCTCCACCTCCTTTCTCTCTCATGTTTGTTTTACCAGAAGTAACTTCAACTTACTCAGGGTTTTTGTCTTGTAATCATTTGAAGTGTTCCTTCAGGCCCATTTGCTGCAGGACTTAAGGTATTATTGAGATCAAACAATATGAAATCCTTAGAGCTGTGAAAATACAGGATTTCCTGCCTCAGAGCTACTAAACCCTATTCTCTATTTCCACTAAGGTAGCACAGAGCTACAATTAAACCACATGCCCAGGGACTGGAAAAAGAAACAGGCACCTGGGACAAGAATGTATAGTCTTGGTATGGCTGGAGGGTACCAGAAATGTTCACTTTGAAATGTAACAGCAAAAATCCTTCAGTCTGCCACTTACCTTTAGAAAGGCCCATGTTTAAAACTATTTGCACACAACACATCAGGTAAATCACGTCTTCAGTTTGCTGGGAGGCAAGATTTTCCTACCAGCTATTTATAGATGGTGACTTCCTTTTCAAAACCGATGAGAACAAATGAAAAAAGTACAGAGATTCATTTGTGTGTGCTGCTGACGCCACAGGGCATTTGCTCCTTGGGCAGCTTCCTGGGCCACCCTGCTGAGATGGGAAGAAAAGAACGTGGTGGTGGCCACTGCATCCGAGGGCCCCCCACACCACTGCGTGCTCTGCTGCCTGCTGGGGCACACGAACCATGGGAACACCACGGCAGGAAGGAGACACAGCACTCCGGCCAACAAAGCACAGGTCAAAGTGTGGAAAGCAGGAGCACAGTGCAGAGCTGACATTGTTTGAGGCCAAGCTGGGGGTTAGGAGGGGAAAGCACAGCAAAGCCCCAGTCCAGGAATCTCAACAGGGCGAGGCAGCTCATCCAGCACGGACGTGGGGGAGAGCACAAACATCCTGCTCTGGAAAGCAGCAGAACAGGCAATGGTGGCTGTGGAAGGAGGAGGAAAGGGAAATTCCCAGTTACAGGCACAAGGCAGTGAAGGCCATCAGCTGTGAGAGCAGGAGAGGGTTTGACAGGATGTCACGGGAGAGGGTACAAACAAAATTACCACCTACTGAAAAGGTCAGAGAGCATGAGAATGTAGTGCTGATCAGATGGGGGTTGGCCTACACACACAGATCTGAGCAACTTGTGTGAAGCTGGGGGAGTAGAATAAATAGATTTGCAAGTCAGGCTGTTCTAAACCCTACGTCTGACCTCCTAACAGGGACCACCATTTCCCTGCCAGCAATTCCAGTTTCTGCTAAACCATAAACACGGCAGCCATCGATGCTGAAATACTTCAGGTCATTGCAGCCCTGCTTCATTCTCTGCTAATCACTTACTCTTCACCAGGTACCTCTGCAGTTACAACAGGGAGAAAATTGCTGTGGCCTTTTAGTGTACAGCAGTGCTGAGGATGGAGATGATGATAAGGAGCTGGAAAGGAGGAACAGAGGGGGTGTGGTAAGCAGGGCTCACAGTTTTGATGACTCTTTAGGTGTGATCTTTCAAAGGAGAAGAAAGGAAAAAGAAGGAAGAGTTTCCTGGAGAGCAAAGCAGACAGAGCTTGGTCTCAACAGGAAGGTGGCAAAAGGTGACACACAGTACTTCATACCCATGTTCTAGCAGCTGACAGCACTCCTGTACTTAAACAGCTTCAGCTGATCTCACTGAATACTTTTGGCTGTATTAAAAGTTGAGATTGTAGAGCAGAAAACCCCCTCCTCAAGAGTCTTTAGCAAAGGAAGATGGGAAAAACATGCCCAGTAACACCTCACAGGATGTGGAAATGGTCAAAAGGGAAGAAATAACCTGAAAACAAAACACCTCCCACGAAACCATCTCTGGTGTCAGACATCAGCTATGAACGCCTCAGGTCATGCTCACAGCCACAAGCACAACGCCAGCCCCACTTCCTGCAGAGGAGCAGGGAGCTCGGCTTCATTGTGACAGAGCCAGAAACCTTAAGGGACTGAGCAAGCAGAATGTGCTATGCCAAGTATGTAAAAGAAACAATATTTTTGTGTCTTTTAGTAATATTTGGAGTACCTGTGAACTTTAACAACTTCCGGCACTGTTCAGTGACTCCTCCACTTCCCCCTGTGGACACAACATCTTCAGCCTGACAGGCAGGTGCCAGGGATCCCTGCCCAGGCCTCTAAGCACTCTTGGGTGGCAGGGGCAGCTGTCAGTGCTCCATGGGGGCCCAAAGGCTGAGACCAAAGCTCAGACCTCAAGGCACAGGTGCTGTCAGCTGTACAGGCACTGCCCCATATCCACATGGATGCCTTGGAGAAGAGGTAAAGCAGGAAACCCATGGCTTTGGCCAGGGCAGCCATGGCAACGTGCCACTTTGGGCCAGTAACCCAGGGGACAGCAACCCCTGCCCTCCCACTCAGCTGCCAAGACACACCAGCACAGAGCTGAGCAGTGATGGCAGCCATGGCCCAGGCCCAACAACTGCTCTTGGTGCAGGAAAAGAGCCAAGGGGGGATGTGACTCTCTGCAGCAGGAATGATAATTTCAGCTTCCAGAAATTTCACATCCATTACAAGTACCTCATGAAAACTCAACCAGGGAAGGAAATACTTAAATATTTACATATCCTGAACTTAAAAAATGAAAGTATGTACAACTAGAGTCCACTTCTCATTAAGCAAATGTACACGGGCAGATCCTGCACTTTCAGCCAATGCTCTAATGCTGCAGGGAAGAAGAGAGAT
Organism: Gymnorhina tibicen; assembly: GCA_013399875.1. Classification (NCBI taxonomy): domain Eukaryota; kingdom Metazoa; phylum Chordata; class Aves; order Passeriformes; family Artamidae; genus Gymnorhina; species Gymnorhina tibicen. Next base: position 433,294 of record VXAZ01002138.1, read on the forward strand.
GCTAATGGACGGAGCAGGCTACAAAGCTAAGAAGCAACTGCTGAGTACAGCAGCATGAACCCTGTGGTATTTCTCTGCAACTTGACAAATTACAAGTTTTCAAGCCAACTAAATAATTTAACTTTTGGAATGAGAAATTGCTTTTGTGTTTCATTTTGAAAGGTAACTTACATGGGGTTTGGGTTTTTTGGTGGCCCCAAACCCAGTTAGATGTGTCGGACTGGGAGCAGTAACCAGGCTCGTTACTATAACCAGGCTAATTACTATCCCCTTTCGGACACCTCACGAGCTGGCCACTGGCTCTGCCTAACAGCTGATAATCATTTTAAGTATTTGAACAGTTTTTATAACTTAAATCAAAATACACTTTTTGTGAAGCTTTTCAAACTCACTCCAAAACCTGGAATTCTGCTTAACTGTCCAACATTTATCATTATTAAATAAAAACACACAATTTTTTTAAAAACATCTATTATTTTGTGGTATTACTTGAACTATTAAAGGCAAGTTGTTAGGAAATACTCATTGTATAGAAACGCCTTTCCCCTTCCCGCAGCGCAAGCGCAGATTCCTAAGGGAAGGGGGCTCCTGGCAGCGCCGCGCCCGCAGCCCCGGCGGCGGCCCGCAGAGGGCAGCACTTGGCTGCCCTGGCACCAGCGGGACACAACAAACCCACACCACCACGTCTGACAAAGTCATTTTAATGGAAAATGTAAAACCCCTTTCAACTTCAATGTACAAAGCATGTGTAACACTTGCACTTTTAACAAATTAAAGCAAGCCAATGTTTTAAAAAAATACATCATTGAATGTATATATGTATATATTTACATAGCATATTAAGTTTAATATTTAAGCTTTAAAAGTTCACATAAATTTTACCAAAATGAGACAATTTTTAAATAAATTACACCTTTTGAAAACGTTTAATTGTACACTGAATAGCTTCAATAAAATACTGAAGTGTCTGTATTTAATATCTACTTTATATACTTTATATTTTACAAAGTTTACAATTATTTGGCAGTAATTTTCAGATTATGACATGACTGCTGTGCGGACTCAGCAAGATCCCAAATGCAGGCAATAGCTGGTGTTTGTGTCCTACTCTCACAGTAACTGTCTCAATGTAGTGAAAAATATCTGAATTATTTTAGCAAACTGTACAAGTCACATTTACATTTGATCAACAATATAGCATAGAATTTTGTTGTTTTTTCCAAAAATAAATACATCATCTTAAATCTTTGACATTTCACAAACTTCATGTACATTATAATACAGACAGCAGAACGCTGCTCAACTGTTTGCAAGTGGAACATGGAATCACAGTGGCTGTGATATGAAGCTCTACCGTTGCAGTGTCATTAACAAGTAAATACGATGACTGTGTTTTCTTGGCACTGATGGTTTGTGAAGCTTAAATTAGTGTGCATACCGTTCATAGATCGGGGAAATAACCTCTGGGTGATGCAACCTCCAAAAAGCAGAGCATGCTCAGTTCTCATCCATATCTTCCATTTCACCTTCGTGAATCTTCAAAGCTCTCACCATTTCTTTAACTGCGTGATACAAGATATTTTTAACCTGCAAGAACATGGGACAGATTTTAGTAAGGCCTACGACTGAGGAACTCCGCGAAGTTTAGGACTGAGCCCTAAGCATAGTGGATGGAAAAAAAGAAAGGCTTCATCACACCCGTGCAAAAGGGAACAGCTTTTTACACATTTTAAAATGTAATGAGAAATAAAACCAGCAGCTCAAGGGAGAGTCATTTACAGCCCTGGCATTCATGCTGCTGCTCATTGTTATTCTGTGTGAACAGCAGCAAGGAAGTAGCTCCACGCACTGCTCGGCATTTCAATGAGCCCAAGCACGCCCTGCCTTCCCAGCCACTTCCAGAGCAGCATTCATTTCCTACCTGCAGTTTATCATCGTAATTGATTTCTTCCTTTGACAGCCTCAGCTCCTGCGTTAAGTGAAATGACTGTACAAGATGTTCTGGAGACACAAAGTCTTCAGTTACTTGAACGCAGCTGTGAAAATTTTGCACCTATCCAAAATAACAAGAGACCGATAATTAGTATTTGGGGTTATTCTTTGGCAGAGGTACCTGAGAAAAGAGTGGGTCTGGAGATCCCTTAACCACAGCCTTATCAGACTAAAGGGCATCTTTACAGGTAGAGAGCAATTAAGTCTGTTTGACTTATCTAAGCTGGCTTCTGGCAAAAGGCACACTTTGAACACTGCACAGCTGCCTGTGCGCGGCGCTTCCCGCAGTCGACTCCGGCATTAATTCCACACTCTTGTTCCTCCCTTTCCCAGCTGCACGAGCACTGCTGCTGCCGCCACAGCCTCCCCAGCACTGCGCAGGCGCTGGAGCTGCCGACCCACCCGGGAGCAGCCCTGCTCTGTAGGAGCCAGCTCCTCTGGCCACGCACACACACGCTGGAAGCTGGCACATTCATGGAAAAGGAACTGCCAGTGGAAATACTTGGAAAAAAAAACAATCGTGAACAAAGAAAGGGGGAGGCTGAGAAGCAGGGGGAAAAAAAGCAGTTTCTTCTTTCTCTAAACATTTCTTCTTACTGGCATGAGATAACTACTGAGGAACAGACACCATCTCCTGCTGCCCAGGTCATACCTGGAGGACAGGGGAAAGGAAAAATGCTTCCTGGGTGTGACCCAACCAACTCCTGTTTGTTCCCTTCAGAAACATTCGTGTTTTCACCCCTAAACCCTTACAATTACACTGTAATTTGTAATTCAGCATGTCAAAACCCTCTTTTCCCCAAACTCCAACAGCTCCTCACAGAAGCTGTGTAACATCGATTCCAATTCCCAATGCCTAGCAAACACCCCATCCCACCCTGCTCAGGACTGACAGAGATCTGCGTGTTTTAAAGTCAAACCTAGCCAAATCTAGAGTTTTAAAATGCATACTCTGAAATTTCCATTATGGTAACTGACATTCACATAAATCACTGGAGTCTACACAGTTGAGGACACAGGACTTCATTTAAAAATTACTTTCTTCTTCAAAACCCCTGCCCAAGTCTTTATTTTACACAGCTGAAATCCCAGTGGGTAACCCCCAGCTCAGCACTCATGTTGCATACGGGGTTTTTGCAGGCTCATCATCATCAAGGACAAAGCCGTGCTGGCCCCTCCTGGGAATTAATCAGAACCGAAACAATTCCGGAGACAAGGAGGGTTTGTTGATGCCACACAATTTGCTAACGGCAGAAAGCCAGGGGCAAGGCAGCAGCTGCAGAAGTGCCACCGTGAGGCTCCCACCAGCACTCAGGGAATTTCCTAGAGCTTGGACTGAGGTGCCTCTGCATTGTGCAGCCGGCAGCTCCAGCCCCCTCCCCTCCCTCACAGGCTTCTCACCTCTTTCAAGTCTCTACCTGCCCTTGGTTTCCTTGCCAGCCCATGCAAATCCCACACCACTCCTTCACTTTCTCCTCTCTAAGACAAGGTTTTACTGACTCCCTATCCCCCTCCATGACAGAATAGACAATGTTTGTTTCCCTCAGACCTTTCATTCTGCTGTGCCTTAAGCCTTCTTCCCTCCCTTCCAGGGCCTGTCTTATCCGTGTGAAAGTTTGCGGGGACAGATTTTACCCGGCTGGTCTGGTACTTAACATGGGAATGCCCCGCTGACAGCCCCCAGGCAGTTCTATTTATAATATTTATAATACAAGCTGATGCAGTGACACACACACATAGAAACGTTTAGCAACCATTCCCCTGAGGTTTGTGGGGCGAGGAGTGCAGCACTCCCACGCCTGTGCCACTTCCAGCTGAACTGAGAACAGCTTCACGCCCAGCCCACACACGGCAGAGGCTTTCCAGCAGGGCCCGGGAGGCGGCCGTGGCGCTGGAAAAGCCTCAGACCTGGGCCGGGACAGGGAAAGGTGAATGGGCAGGGAGGAAGGGGCCACCCACCCATCCTGATGGCTGCAGGATCAGCCACTTCCTGCAAGGCTGAGCTCAAGAGCTCTGCATATGCAACGCCCAGACCTTTATCCTACATCCTTATCGGAACATCGCCAGGATGTCGCATTACCTCCAAGCATGTTATTTTACAATATATAATCCTGCTGTTAAATCAAGATAATACCACTATAAAAAACATTATAATAACTTGTTCCACTATGAACAAGTTTTGCAGGGAGCCTGAACACTGCATTTCAATCACTGACTCCAGTATTTCTAGCTTTTTATTTTTAGCTAAAATATTTTACCAATTTGGAGCTACCAAGTTCAAACCAGGGAGGCCATCCCTCCAGATGTCTGTGATACAGCATAACCCACAGTGGAGCAGCAGAAAGAGCCAATCTTTCAAAGGAACAGTACAACACCCTTTTTTTAGCTGGGGAAGTTCCAAGGAGAGCTCAGGGCTCCCTGTCACAAGTGCCACAGAGGGAACAAGGCCCAGCCATTAGCAAGGCAGGGAGACTGCTGAGCTCCCAACCTGTACAGCCAAGGAGATGCCCCTCACGGAGCATTCAGGGAAGCATCTGCAGAGGTGACCGGCCCAACGCTGTATCTATTTCTGGATTCTCCTCCCGAGAGAGCAACTCCCTCCACAAGAGGAAGTGACAAGGCTGCCCTGCCCGTCACAGCTCAAAGGAGAGGCTCTCCCTCCCATCCCACCCGGGAACAGTCTGACTTTGCCTGCTGCAGTCATCACAAGAAGGATGTGACCGCTCTCTACAAGTACACAGAGAGAGGGAGAAACCTGGGAAGCAGGAGCAATGCTTTATGCTACCGTGAAATGTTAAGGCTAAGTTACTTTAAAAGCCAGACGTGAATCCATAGAACCAGGCACGGGTGGAAAAACAAGATACAGAAGAAATACGCACAACCTCCTCCACGTTAGGGCAGTAAATTCTAGACCAGCACGTCACAAGCAGCAGTGTGCCAACAATCCCAACTGGCTCCAGAATGGAAGTGTCAGAACTACACTTACGCAGTGACCACAGCAGCCAGGCTCCCTAACTCCAGCGCTCAGTCTGACTTCCTCTGCTCCACAACATTACTCATGAGCAAATAAAAATGTTAATTTACCACCCAATTTAGTATCAACTCTCACCCAGTTTTAATAATTAAAGATTCATGATGTGCATGTAAATCTGGAACACTTAATGTGGTATGTATTCTTGTGCAGACTTATTTTTCAGTTTTTAAATGTGCTTTCTATCTCTGAGAGTTGGTGCTGATCCCTAAGGTCAGTATTTATGCATCTCTACAGAGAGAGCACTATGCACATACATGAAAGAGCACGATGCTTTTATTTCCTCCTACGTGGCAGATTCACAGGAACTTCTTACTGAAGATGAAAAGGTTCTCAGCTTCACCCACTAAGGTTTAAAAACACCATGTTATTAACTCCTTGGTGCCAGAAGCTAGAACATTACCACTTCAAACAATCTCCAGTTTAAAGCCAAGGAGATAAAGATAAGAGTGGTCTTATTTTTGGTCCTTAAACATATGAACTGCAGGGAAGCCTGTAACAGTCCCACTACTTCATGTTTCATATTCTGTATGCCTTTATATAATAGCACATGCTGTATAGAACAAATTTCCCAGTACATTTGTTATTTCCCCTGGGTTCCCTTTCCACCCTTCTATCTGGGATATATCTCCCTTGTTTCAAGAGATCACAGTAAGGCTGCTGGAGGATGCAACACATGACTCTGGGAGCACCAAGTGCTTTAGCCCAACAGGAGCCAAGAACAGCAGCAATGTCAGATGTTCCTCCATTGTTTGTGAAACAACATCAAGCCCTGAGTCATAGTACAGGGGAAGGCAACCTACTCCCCCAGATTTGGGTCACCAAGGTCTGTTTGGGGCTGTCTGGGTTTTTTCCTTCCTGTGCCAGAAAACAAATCCACACAGACTATCCAGAGCTATGTACCACCATGTCAAACCCACCTAGAAACTCAGTGGGATGAGGAGGAGCCTAGTCCGGGTAAGGTACTGGTGGCTTTCAATGCCCCAGCAACAGACACAGCCAGAGACAGAGCAGGAACAGAACCCCTGTCATCACTACACCCTGGTCAGTTTTTCACAGAGCAAACTCCACTGCCCTGACCACAGGGACATGGTGAGCCTTTGCTTCCTCTCTGCCACAGCTGGAAGCTGATCTGCAGATTGGAAACCAAATAGCACCTTCTTCAGAAAGGCTTGGCCTCACTTGAACCCACAGGGAGATCAATGATAGATCTTCAACAGCACGATGGTTTGCAACCAACTGCAGGGTGGGGATGCTCCTCATTCCTTGATAGTCAGAGACCTCATTAGTGGTGCTTGACAGCTGGCAAGACAGCAAACCAGCAGGCTGCATTTCCTGCTGAAGCAGGAAAAGGTCAATGGAGTGAAGAAAGAAAGAAATCTAGAATCGCCCAAAGATCTCATGTTAACAATTGAGCTTTCTTCCTCTTTTCACCAAAGAGCAGCAGTTTACAGACTGTGAGGAAAAAAAAAGGCATAAGGGCAGTAACAAACCCTTTGTGCTGGGTGGCAACTGAGGCTGACTGACACAAATTCATCCTATTTCTCCAGAACTGCCCCACTGGCAGTACTCTTCTTACCCAACTACGGATTAAATCAGCTCAGCTGCTGCAAAGTGGTATCACTCTCTCATGATAAGGAAAGCTGCTGAAGAGAAAATGATGACTACTGGTGACTGATATGCCTTCTGTGTTAAAAGGAACTTAAACGTGGCATGGGAAAACAACCAAATACCTGTTACAGGAACACCAGAACACCCACTACAATTCTCCTACGGCTGAAGACAAAAACAATGACGCCTGATATCCGGGTGTTTTTACCTGCTCAAGTTGCTCTCCCTGCCCCTCCTCCGTTTGGTTAACTTCTGGCTTAGAAGGCAAAAACTACTAACCTGACTCTGCCATAACTAGACTCAGTTTGTTTAGAAATTTGCTATGGAAATGAAAAGTGGAAAACAATGGTTAATAATGGTCTGTTCATTTGTAATTGTAAAGCAAAAAGGAACTAATGCTTAAGGCATTCAATTTGCTGTACGTTAGTCAGCTACACCAGCAGATGTACCTTATTTTACATTCCTACGTGCTAATAGCTACTAAGAAAAAAATAAAATGTAACTGAGCACAGACGTATCCATGTCTTTGGAAAAAAGTTATTTTACAGCAACTGTGCTATTTAACTGTGCTGTGTGTCTTTAAACTAAGGTACATTACCTGATGAAGTGCTCCTGCTGGTAGAATAATAGCATCACCAAGGAACTGAATAACCGTGCAGGTTTTTACTCCATATTCTTCAAAAAGTCTTTGGCGAAGTTTTTTGTTCACATACCAACTCTGATCACGGATTGGATCGTGCTCTGGTAAAACTTCTAGGCCTTGCTCCTTTGCTATCTGAAGTACAGAAAAGATCCCAAGTCACTTCCAAAAGAACCGAACCTTTTGCTGATAAATTTTAAGTATACCCACCTTGCCAAGCAACGTCACTCGGTTCCCAATACCCAAACAAGAACTCTAGCTGGGGATTCAAAATAACCTCAAAAGATCTGGGAAGTCTCACTGAGCTGAAGACATCTGCAGCACTCCCACCCCAAAATGCAGAGCTTTACTGAACTCGGCACAATAATCTATTAATAAGCAACGTGCTGCTCTCAGTGTGACTCCTTTCATCCAGAAACTAAAATCTTGAGCTCAGGAGCTCCTGTGCTGCCAATTCCTCAGGCTTACAACCTTCAGTTTTGACACAGACATGCAACATCACTATCTTAGCTCAGGAAAAATGCAGCAGATAAAGCCAAGGGTTGTATGGTCCTGGGAAACCTGCTCCAGGTGACTCTGCTCAAGCAAAAGGCTGGACAGAGGGACCTCAAGGGGCCCCTTCCAACCTCAACCACACTGGGATAAGAAGCTGCTTTCCTACCATCCTATGAACGTATTCAGAAAAAATGATGAACACATAAAAATACTTCCTGACATCAGTAAATGGAATTCCACAACCATTTCCCATCAAGTGAACCACAGGGGAACAAATATTACTTTTAATCAACTGCTACTAAATCAGTCCTAGTCACTAAAAGAAAAAAGTGATTACATATAAAGAACACAGACCTAATCCACCTGTCATGAGTCAGGAGACATATCTCATTAAAAACATAAGATATTTTACTTTTATTTATGAAATATATGCAATTATGTGATGCAGAGCTTGAAGAATACTCCTTGAGTATTATCACCCTTCTAACAAGATACTGAGATTTTATATCTTATCAGCAGCAAAGCAGCCCCAATGCTTACCCATCAATTAATCTCCAATTCAGTATTTTCCAAATATCAGCACTCCTAAAATACACACTGGTACACAATTCATTTGGGATACCAGGGCAAACTGTGGTAGCAAATGAGAAACTTCTTTACACAGCAACCTAAATGCTTCTGTTTTAAACCTGCTGCTCAAATAGTTCCACAGCTATTCACAAGAGTTTCACAAGTGGTCTGAGATAGGAAATGCTGAATACTCCCTATGTCCACCTATTCCTTTGCATTCATGACTCGCTCACAACTCTCTTTTTCAAACTGAAAAGCCACCATCTAATTTATGAAAGCATCTACCTTTTGAATGAACAAAATGTCTTGCTGTATAACGCATAATCTCCTAGAATTAGCTTTGTTTTATTTACCAGTGCTCAGTTTTCCCCACAGTTCAGCCTGCCAAAGAGTAAATGTTTGAGTCACTGGAGGACAGCTGCCCTGGTACAGAAACACTGCTTTATTGTCCAAGGGAATCTTCACTGCTGAATTTCTTAGGCTTTCCCTGCTCACAGTAGAGCCCTTGGCCTCAAGTTTGTTCATGGACCCCTTTGATGCAGTCAGTTGAAACTCATCTGATCTCTCCCCACAAAGGACAGTAAAGACTTCTCGAGCAATCACTTCAGTGATACTTTGGTATTTCTGTGTCATTCTATCAAGGCCACCTTCCAGAACACGAAAACGTGCTAAAGACAGGGCACAGAAAACTGCTTCCAAGATGGCATCCCTGAATTTAATGCCACTGATGGATATTCGTCCCAGGTAAGAACCTGAAAGGTTCTGATGTGGCTCTAACTTGTTCATCACACGCTGCTGAAGGATGATCTGCAACACAGCCAGGGAAGTTTGCTGCCCTTGGGGATGTTCCCCCACTGCTTCCACCTTCACCAAGAGCCCAGCCACGTTCCTTGAGCTGACTGATGTGGCAGAGTCCTGGGAAAGATCAGGGGCTGCTGGGTGGTGAGGTCAGGGCATTTGGCATGGGACAATTCACCAACAATTCAGCAGCAATAAAACAATGATGGATCAGCAACAGAAAAATATCATCCCACAAATTATCTTTTGTGTTACAGCAGAGCAAGAGTAGCTCTCCATGCCCTCCTGAGCCCTCAGGGTACACAGGCCATCTGTAACTCTTAAAAAATGATATGTGTGTTACTTATTTTATAACAGGTGTAGCAGGTCAAATATAATTTATTTTATGTGCTATAAAGGAAATAATTTTGCTTTCCTCCCTTCTTTAACAATGAGGTGGGGTTTGTGGTTTTTGCCAGCCCCCTTTGATTTACCAACTACTTAGGTTATATTTATAAATTAATGTGTAATAAATCTAACCTTTTGCAGAAACTCTCTTATCTTGTCGGCATCTTTGCCAGCATAAATGTGCCATAAAGCACCAGGTAATTCACTTGAGTCTTTCAACCGCTTCCTTAAAAGGTCATCCAAATCTTCCTCCTCCAACTTCTTCAAAACTCCTAAGATTCAACAAAAATATTCTTTAAATGTGAGAAGGAGAAAAATTTTGAAACTAAATACCTTCTTTTCATATTTCCTGTGTGAGACTGAGCAGATAGAATTTTGCTGAATTCAACAGAAGCCACCAGGTGATCTTTCTGTTCAGTGTTTGTAACTCATTACTAGAACATGAATGCCATGGATACCTTAAAAATATGTTGACTTTTAAACTTTTCCACATTTCCTGAATTTGACAGAACACAATCTCCTACCTGAAATAAACAAGCAGGGCTAGTACCAAAAAATGGAAAGATGAAAAAGGTGTTTTCCTGCAGTCAGCACAAGCAGTGTTTAGCATGCTACTGTTGCAGCCAGAGCTCTCCCAGGATGCTCAAGTTTGCTGCTATTAACTTGGTGCACACACAAGTGAAAACAAAGCAAATGAAAGACAAACCTTACTGCAGCTCTATTAGTCACACCCAAAATCTACATTTGCTGATTAGGGAATAAGAGGACAAAAGAAAAAGGGGAAAGAAACAAAACTATTTCAGTGATTTGAACAGTGTTTCACATAAGCAATAAACCTCACAGAGATGACTAACATACACCAATTTAAGCTTTCCAGTGCTGAAAAATTACATTACAGCCCAAATTCAATAGAGTAAGCACAGTGCATCCAGAAGAAGCAGAATAAACAGAAGGTTTGGCAAATGCATCATTCTGACATAATTGTTAGAACGAGCACAGCTTCCAGAGGAAATCCTTCACCCTGCATTCCACTAGCTGTGCCAGTCCCAGCACAGGAACGGTGCCTCAATCACACATAATGGCAAAAAAAGTGGGAAGAGTTTGAAACACCATTTCATAATTCATGAACTGCAGTGTATTTTATGTAGAACTACTGTGTGTGCAAACCCTTGAAACAAAGAATCTCCCAGCTGTAAGCAACTTCTTACAGATCTCTTTCATCACCTTCCCAAGAAGAGCGTTAATTTTAGAAGGGGCAGAACATTCAGTCCATCTACACCTCTTAGAGCGAGTGAGCTTCACGTTACCCGATTTGGAAAGTACTCCATTTCCTTTGGCTATGCCAACATAAACAAGGATGTTCACGACATCAGAAACTTCGATATGGAGATTTGTGGTTCCTATGTCATGGTCTTTAGTAGCAGCCACACCTGCGTTACAAGATAAAATTTGTTTGTATTGCATATTAAACTAGGAACATGCAACAACGGATAAGAAATTTCTGAAGCATACTTAGCATCACTGAGATACACAAATTAAAAACATGGTTTTGGTTCACCTGCTAAACAAGAAAATGTTACTTTTTAACAAAGTCCTTGAGATTCTCTCTTAGCCCAGGTACCTGTCCCTACACAGCCTTTGTGTCAGAACAAAACGTTTCAGGAGAACGTTCGGAGACATTTCCTGACCGCTGTGCTCCATTCCTCCTCAACCCTTCAGGTTGTTCAGGGCAGAACAGAGGTACAATGAACACACAAGGTTATCAAATCTGTCACTTTTATGTCTGGCTGTAAGCAGAGTTCTTAATCAAAACAACCTCCAAGCAAAGAGGAAAATTAATTTTAGTTTTAAGGAGTGAAAACAAACATTCTTATGTTAAAAGGACATTCTGGAACACCGAGCCCTAGAGCAGTATGACCTCGGAGCAGCATTAACGATGCAGTTCCCAGACCCATGCCACTATCACTACTGTTAACGTGCTTCTTACACAGGACGTTTGGAGAACTTTTAAAATCAAAGCCATTGTGTCACGAACTACCATTCACTTCTTGTCGTATTACAACAATTTGTAGAACAGGATTGAACAAAATTCTTGCAAAAGAAGGAACAGATAGAAAGTGTCTGAGGGAATCAACCTTTTCCAAACAGGTTTTTGAGTGTACAGCACACAAAAGAAACTTTGAGAAATATGATGAGATTAATTTACAACCAGAATTATGGAGACAATAATATTTCATGAAGTATTTTGTCATGGAGCATTACTAAAAACCAACTGTATCACTGTGTAGAAGCAGCTAACCACTTATATGCTTCAGAAGACTGAAACAGCCTAAGAAAAGCTAGAAAGAAATGGAGAAGCAAATAACCTCTCATGCCCCAGGTGCATGTACTGTTATAATACCCAAGTCAGTCAGTATTTCCCCTACATTCAGTGAGGAATTATCCTTCAAGAAAGCTGAGGTTTCTATCAAGCATTGTGATGTGTGATATTCTCAAGGTGTAAGGGAAGAGGTAACTGCTGCACTTGTTGGGCAAACTCACCATATGCACTGCACAGTCTGGGTCCCAAATCCGGACGGACAAAAAATCCTGGCAGATGAGAAGCCAAGTTTAGTTTTCCTTCTGGACTACAATATTCAGGCAAGGGTAAACTTTTTAGTAAGTCCTCATATCTGGAGGAGAAAAGAAAAAAGAATGTAATTGAATTTGTGCCATTATGTAGAGAGAGAAAATAGAATAATATCAGATTGACTTAAAAACATCTAATATTAAACTCAAAATACCTTGCTGGCATCATAGCCTTGAAATCTTCACCAGAAGGCCAGTCTTTCAGTTTTAGTAGAGCTGTTTCCCCATTTTTTACTTTCTGCCGTTCTGTAAGTAACATAGAAATAACAAAACACTAATATACTGTAGGTGTTTTACTTAATTTTTATATTTCACTTGAATAAACTCTAAACCTTTCAAGAATCAAAATTTCATGCATAAAACAGGAGATAGTTGATTTCAAGACTCAAGAATTATACAACCCAAACTCAGCTAGTTAAGTAAGAAGGACGTTTGTCTGGTTTCTCAGTCAGACCTAGCTGGTGTAATACTGCATCCTTAATTCTGCAGAGGTACAAAATGCAAGTTTCCACCATGTTCTCTGGAAACAGATTACCTAGAGCTTTCTTTTTAAAGTTTCTTCAAAGACTCAAGATCCATAAAGATAATTTTTAACTGCAGTTTCTAACACTGATCATGTTCAGAATCAATACCATAACACGTTTTAAGGAACCTACTCGAAACATCTTCAAAACCATCCCAGAACTCCTTGACGTTGGTATTTGAAATGATACTGTCCTTGCAATTCAAGATATCAGCTTGCTGGTTTCCAAAATCCAGACTGATTGACTCAGCTTTCCACAGGCTGAAGTTCATTTTCTTATGCATACCAGACACCAAAACAGGCTGTAAAAAGTAAAATAAAATAATTTTTAAAAATCAGTACTTATCCTTTCCCAAGTAAACACATTCTTTAACTGAACTGGAATACAAATGTGTCTGGAACACACACAGAAGACCTTGGCCCTTCTGAGCTGTTAGCACTTCCTCCAGCAGCACCCATATCCAAAGGTGTCAACTCTTTTTGGAACCTGAAACTTCACAACAGAAATGTCTTATTTATTATTAGTGGTTAAGTCAAGTTCAACTACACAAAGTTCATCTGTGGGCTGGACCTGACAAGCTTTTCTTGCCCCCAGTTTCAAACACGGAGTTAGGCATTTCTGTCCTTTAACACACAATTCCCCAGAGCTCACGGTGAGGTCACTTTACTGACCAACCTGCTCAATACCTACCCTTCCTTGTTTCCAGCACTCTTTGAAGAGCTTCCAGTTGTTGCTGTTTTTATGGTCTCTAAGCCACAGAACGTGCTTGTCACAGATCCACGAATACTGGATATCACTGTACCGTTTACTGCAGTCATCCTGAATACATTTTTTATCATCCTTTGGCTCATCTTTTATTTCAGATTTTACATTTATCTTTGGTGCTCTATTTGGTGGAATCTTGTTTTCTACTACTGAAGCAATTATGTCGTCAAGAATGTTTGGCATAGTCCTTCCACTCTTGCCACTCTGTTAGAAAAGAAATGTATGCTCAAACAATGCAGAAGCAACTTAATCCAACTCTTTTTGAAATAGAGTAACATTTCTGATGTTGTATCAATTATCACCACATATAAAACCAAACAAAACGTCAACGTTTGTGCATGTGCATATGAAGTTTTAACTGTGAGTATTTAAAGCAATACACCTATCAGACTGCTCTAACTACAACGTGCCAAAACAGATTGATAGAGATTTTCAAACCCTGAGAGAAAAACTGTGCATCTTGTAAACACTTACTGCTGCTCCTGTAGAGTAAACTGGAGCAAAAGCAATCCCAGCATCTGTAGAACCCAGACGCAGTTTGCCTGCTGTTGTAGTTAACAGATCTCGTAAGGTTGAACCCTGCTCGTTGTTCTGGGATGCAGGCGGGGAACTTTTACAGTTTGGGGACTCCAAATTATCCTGGTCCTTCTCTTCCTTTGAATGTTTTCCAGAAGGACATTCTTTGTTCTCTAAAACAAAAATAATCATTGCAAGTTTATACTGCTGTTATCACAATGCACACACAGAACAGCAACAGTATCCCGCATTTCCTAGTGGTGGCAACAGACTGTGCAGCACTAGTGCTTTATTCACCTGGGAACACACCAGAGGATGAACTACACCCTTCAAAACACAGTCAGTGTGACCAAGCAAAGGCCTTCCTCAGCATCTCGGACACGCAGCTGAGTGAGGCCCCGTCCCAAGCAAGAGATGCTGCAGCTGGAAATACTCCCACAGCACACATGCATTCACCTGGTGGATCTTCTGCTGACGGATTGTGATGCCACAGGGAAGGGCATTGCAGTTTCAAGGTTGGAATCAGTAGAGAAAAGAACACCGTCTTCTTTTTGTGAACAGCAAATGGCGTTTGTTTTTCTAATTAATTCAATTACATACCAGTAATACCCTCAAAGTCACGGATGTGATATGACAATTTCAAACATATACCTTTCTTTTCTTCTCTGGCTTTTTGCTCTGCAAGATCAGCCAACCAATGCAGTGGGGACTGGGATTCAGGCGGTGTTAACTTGCTGTCTGTGCTCACATCACTCCTTGGACTTGTGTTACCATTTGTCTCGGACTTTTGAGGAGTATTCTGCTGTTGAGACTCAGGCATGCACAGAGAAATTTTATTACTGTGGTTAAGGACATTCTGCAAAACCTGTAAAGAACAAATTTATTTTTAACTACATAGCTTCGCTTTATGTATTTCAAAGACATGGCCAGCATTTAACCACCACATATGCAAACTAAAATGTAGCTGGTGCTATTTAAATACAAAAGTCCACCATGATCAGAACACTTGAACAAGATGCAATATAAACACACATTTTAGACTCACCTGAGACACACCATTCATTGCAGGGAGCTTGGCAGCTTGTGTGCTCTGCTTCGTGGTGCACTGACAATGGGATTTAATTTCAAATTTTTCTCTAATATTGTGCATAGCATCTAAAAGATCTGTCAAAACTACAAGACAATTAAGAAGAAAAACATCAGTAGCCATCAATCATTCTGTGACCCTCTTTACAACACACACACTGTGATGTTTTCAACTATTAAAAATGCTGAATTTATCATTCAAAACTACTCTAAGATAACTGCCCAGTTTATCTTTAAGCTTGTGCAGAGACACGTTCCATTAAATAACGGCACACTACTCTTCTGAATAAGGTAATTTTCACTCTGCACTCCCATTGCAAGGCACACATCAGGCAAGCCATTAATTATTTACTCCTCATTGTTCAATGGGTATATCATTGCTTCATTTAATAAAACCATCAGCTACAGACTGAAGTGAGCCACATCGTGACAAAAAAATTAGTACGTGACCATATAAATGAAGGCTGTTTGGTAATGGGTATGCACAGAAGAACAAAAGTGAGGTTGAGTAGGCAGTCTTCACTGTGCTGTTTCCAGATGAGTGGCTCACTTTCACAATTTAAAATTAAAACCAGTTTCAGTCTAGAACCTGTTCTGGGGAAAGCCACAATTTGAATTTGTCATGGAATCTACCCAACCTTCATTTCTACCTGAACTAACGTGCAACAATCCCATAGAATAACGACTGGTTCTGTATTTTCAGCTTGAAATAACCTGGGAATGTTTAAGGGCACATCAGTTTTCTATATTCTGGTCTGTACCAATGCTGACAGGAATTTTGTGCTAACAACCACGACCCCACACCTAACAGCACTGCCTCAGAGAACGTACTTGGTTGTAAGCAGAATTCTGAATCTAGCTGGTTTTATGATTCCTGCTTAGTTTTTCAATTATCACAAGCTCCTTCACTGCATTTTGCTCAATCATCTGAACCAAAACCTTTCTTTCCTTTTTTTGGGTGCGGGACAGACAACAGTGAAAAACAAATCCCCAAAAATCTGTTGCCTCAGCAGTACTAAAGATTTTCTTTTAACAGCTAAGGTCAGATTTATTAAGTACATTCTGACTGTTTTATTCTACTCTGAAAAGGTACAAATTCATCACAAGAAAGACCCTCAATTTCTTCACTGCCTGTCCCCAAAACCCCTTTACACATCTGTCAGCACATTCTTCTTAGTCCCATCATCATCTGTGCCCAGTGCTGGTAACTACCCAGAATGACTCACCATCTTGCAATGATTTAACTCAATTCCCAGGTTTTTAAATGGAAAATGACAAGTTTCAAGAAACAACTCTAGCCCCTCTTCACAGAAAGACCTGGGAAAAAAACACCTTCTGCTTGTTCACATTTGGTCTTACCAGAGCCTGGAATAATCTGTGTTGGCATCAGGTGCTTGTGATCATGAGGCTGTCCCTTCACACACTTCATCCAGGCGTACAACTCCTTATCTGCAAAATAGTATTGCCAATGTTTTACTTCACTTATGTTGCACACAGACAGAGCTAAGGTCTTTCAGAGTGGTTTTGGTTAGAAACCTTTCTCTGCACCAACTAAGTCTTCTGTCTAGGTATCCTGTGTGACAAGGACTTGCATACAACAGCTACTTTTCACATCAAGGAAAAGAGAGTTTTAACAATACTGAAATCTGAAACAGCTGCATCTGTAACACAGGCCCTTGCAAATTACCTCCAAATTTCAAAGTATGTTCCCTTTATCACATTTAATGAGTTACCAATTTAACACAGGCTGAAATCCTTTACAGTTGCCATTAAGGCCATGAGCCTCCCTTGATGAATCCTGCCATGGAAAAGAGACACAATTAGGCTGTGATTGTACGGTTCATCTAATTTGACACAATCCATGCTCCAACTGCAAGTGTCTCGTTTTCAACCAGAGTTGGTCAGACAATGAACTTCTAACCAAATCATCTCTCTGATTCAGCCCACCATGCAGCTCACCCATGTTAATGATGGCACAAAAGAGAGGGAAGTTGCATCACAGATTTATGTCATGTTAAAGCAACCATGAACCCCGTAAGTCTGTATATACTGGCTGAAAATCATTTGTGCCAGCAGAGAGGGCCTAACTGGTAGGGGAGAGAGGCTTTCTATGAAGTTTAAGGAAGACTGTCCTGAAATATGCAGTGTAGAGAAAAGACGTAAGAAGAATGAGAGCAAAAAAATGTCTGGCCAAGCAACCGGACACCAACCTGCTATGTGATTTGGGGCAGAAAGAAGGCAGTTTCTCAATCCCTGGTCTTGTGTCCTATCCACTAAACTGCTAATTTTAAGACATCTTTCCAAGCCTTTTACCAGCTTGCTCAGCTCTAGCAATTTAAACTAAGGAACACACCAAAAGAAGCATTTAACACACTTAAGGCATTTTTTTCTACACTGTAGTAGGTACACAATGTACCCAATGTTCCTTCAGATAAGTATTAGATTTATAAACTATTTAGTAGTTTTTGTAGCGCCTAAAACATCTAAATACCCAACTGGTCACAAACATAAATAAATCAAGGTAACAAAACAGCATGTATCTACTTAATCTATTTCCTCACTGAAATGTCATAACATGGCATTCCACTTGATGGTGCCATGAACTGTCTGAAGGTAACAATGGTTGCATATTCATTCATTGATGTAGTAAAGTAATAAGAGAAGTCACTGATAAGTATCTGAATCTGGAATATTTAAACCTCTAACATTCCTGCTGAAGCAGGGAAAAACCAGGGGATTCTCTGTTACATTCACCAACTGTAAAAACAACTACTGCTTCCAGGAAAAATGGTGTAATATAAAGTCCTATTATATAGATGGGTGGGTGGTTCTGAACATTTTTTAAGAGAGTGCCAAAGAAGCAACACAGTTCACATGAATCCCACAGCATCATTAGAAATTAAGCCACAGTGAGGGAAGCTGTCGTACCTCTGCTTTCGCACGTAAAATTGCCATCAACAGAAAGGAGAAAGTCCTCCCTGTTAGAAAACTGAAGAGAAGCCTCCTTCTTTATACTGCTTTTTCAAACTTCTAAGACATTTTACTAAAACTTTCCTGGCTGGTTAACACACACTATAAAAAGCCTCTGACTGCATGTTCCCACCAGGGTAAATAATGTTCGGCGTATATCCCAAGCCACGTCAGATGGATGCACGCGCATGCGCACACACAGACTTCAGCCAGTGAAGAGCTGCTGAAGCAGCCTCCAGCATTAAAGCATTAACGACTGTTCTCAGTGCAGGAAAATACTGACATTAGCTCCCTAAAAACTTCAGTGTAGGAGGCTTGTCACCGCAAGCCAGGGACAAAGCGGATGAGACTCTCCACTTGGCAAAGCTTTGCCACCTAATAGTTAAACTTTATTTTACTAACGATTCACATCTGTGACATTACGTGGCTATGACAAACATGGAACTGCTTTTCAAAACAGCATTATCCTTGAATCAGTTCCTGGCACAGCGTCTGACCGCAGAACTGTGCCAGGGCACAATGCCTGCCTCCCAGGGAAGGCAATGCATTCCACAAAGCAGCCTGCAAACCAGTGCCACAGCCAAGGGCTCTAAGCCCGAATCAATCCTCCAAGCCATTCCTCCTTTCAACTGCAACCCAGCTGGGTCACTCAGAAATCAGAGGTTTGCAAGTCAGTCCTGTTACACTTCTCTACAGACTGAAGTAGACATTTCCATTAGAGCACAGGATAAACCACGTGTATCTGTAGGCTTATGGACTGCGAAACTTCCATTAACATTCATTTTAAATACTACCTGAAGTATTTTTCTCCATCTCTTTCATTTTTATAATAAAACTATAAAATAGGATGGTAAGTCAGTATGACAAGCCACTTCTGAAGGGAGGACTCCAGAAACCATTCAAATCAAGGCAAGTCTTAACAGCAGTGAGTTACCATAAAGAGGGAGGTGTGACTGAGCACCAGTCTCACAACTGAAGAACAAGATTTAACCTTGAGGGGCAAGGCACAAGCAATCCGCAACAATCCACACAAAAAGACTGAAACGTGGACAAAGAGCTAAAATAGCTCCCACAGCAGTTGCTTTCTGAATGACTGATTCTACACCTAGTGACAAAACAGGAGGCGAAAAAGATCTAAGAGAAACCAATACACACAAGCAGTAATTTAACACTTTACAGAAAGACAGTTATAGTGGATAAGCAGCTCTGCAACAAATGAGAATAAACAGCCTATACAATACTCTAGTTCATAAAGAACTGACCTCTAGAACTTTTCCTTTCCTTTGCTTTGTAACAATCTAGGCAGACCACAAATCCACATTTTTGGCAGACCCAATGAATGTTAAATAATGTGGCTTCACATGCATCACACATCTCACGGACTCCTCTCACTGCTCTCTTCCATGCAATTTTGGCTGAAATACAAAATAAGCAGAATAAAAGGACTGAAATTTAAATGCAAAGCACAGAATGAATAGTCTTTATAGATGAAGCATTCAAAAGTTTCCCCTCAGACACAACTGGGTTTTGGGGGAGAAAAGTGATCCTTCATAAACAGGCCATCAACATCTACCCCCTTAGTTCCATTACACAGCATCCCCTTCAATGTTACTATCAACACATGATAAAGAAATAAAGCATTCAGAAAACACAGACTAAAGTCATACACAAAAAATACTGCTGCAAGTATGAAGAACTTTTCTAACATATACTTTTAACCCCACGCACTCAAGAGAGCTGGGTTTTTCACCTGACTGCCCATGGGACATGTTTGATCTCAAGGGCAGCCAAACCAGTGAGCTGGACAGTTGAAGCTGGCAGGAGGGAGGGAGGTGCCTGTTCAGGAGACCTGGCCAGTAGTACATATTTTCTGCCCCACTTCCTCCTCACACAGCCTGGAATTAGCAGAGCCAGCAGCCTGTGCCCACCTGCCATGGGCCAGAAGGATGGACAGTGGCTTTGGTGGGGAGGAGGTGACAGTGTCAGCACATGCTCTGCGGGGCCCACGCTGCTCCGCTCTTCTCCTTTGTTTTGGGAAGGAGACACATCAGAAACACACCATTTGTTGGCAGCAGTCGGTACCTGGCTCGACACAGGCCTTGGCTGGGAGCTGGCTGCTCTGGCTGGAGAGCTGGAGGCCAAGCTGGGAATGCAGGCTGCTCCAAACCCAAGAGCAGCCTGGCCCCGGCCCAAGCCCAGCCCAGCCCAGCCACCAGCACAGGGAGGGGATCGGGCTGGCCCACTGAGGAAGGAACCCTTCCCAGCATGTCCTCTTAGCAAACAGCCTAGGAAAATCCAACTGCCAGGGCAACAGAGCTATGCAGAAGGAAGCAATGATCACCCAAGAAAAACTGCAGAGCGCTTGAGAGCTTCGAGGGTTCCTTACCGTCTTTCTTCACCCAGGACATGGCTGTTTTCTCAGACGTTACCAATTGACAAAATTTATCCCCTATGATATCTAGAATGTATTTAGAAGTTTCTAGGTCCAGTTCATCATCTTCATAGTTTTCATGTGTCCATAAACTCAGTGCTTCATCATCATACTGATCAGGAGAGGAGAAACCATCTATCCTAACCACTCCGTTCTTACTGAAAGATAACCTAGAAATGAAAACAGGTAGTTTAACTGCACGTATCACTATACTCCGAGACTTCCAGTTCACTTGCTACTTCACCTGGCTGCTTAAATCTTACAAAATGAAAGTTTTCTTTTCACCTTATCATCCTACAGTATTTTTTAATTTTAAAATAAATCCTACTGATGAAAATAGTTTTAAAATGACCAATAAGGAAGCATGAAAACTAAAACTAACCTTTTAGGAACTTTTTTGCATTCTGTTCACTCATCATTCTGTCCCTAGCATTTCCTACTCCTTTAAAATTGAAGACAGAAAAATTCTTTTTTTTTTCTTTTTTAGTTTTGGTCAAAGTTTGGTTCCACCTACTCCTCACTTGCAATTTTCGGAATGTCTGTGACAGCAGTCACCGACTTTTACTTTATAGATTTTTGTATCCTACTGCTCTCATACTGAGAAAACATGGGTTCAAACACTGCATTTAATTTTTTCTAGGCAGAACAAATCACTAATAGAAGGTAACATTTCTGTATCCACTAAGATCTGACCTTTAAAAGGCTTTTCTGTTACCCTACCCAGTACCATTCCACTCACTCTGGCTATACTTAGCCTATTTTTAAGTGGTGACAATTAATTATTCCATCTTATCCAAAACAGGATAAGCCATTATACAGATGTATCAGTTAAGGAATTTATGCCAGTGAAACAGTCCTGAATTTAGAAGTACCAAAAATGACATTTAGATATGTATTCAAATCAACAAGATGAAACTATCAAATTTCAGCTACAACACCTTCCAAGAGAAGTGTAAACTTCTTCTGCAATTCAAGCCCTACTATCTAAACACAATGACAATAATTAAACAGCTATAAAATTTACCACAATATAATCAAAACATTCAAGCTTTTAAATTCCACACTAGTTTTTTAAAATGTTAGCAAACCTTCATGTTCTCTCCTTTATACAGAGGGAAAAAAACCCACCAACATTCCAACTCTGTCACATTAGGAAGCAAATATTCTTACAGAGAAGGCATTCACAGTCCAACCTTGAAATGACTCCTATAGATCTACCAAGTCTTGTAACTGAAGAGTCATTACAAAAAAAATTAAGCCCCATTTAGGGAACAGTTTCTTGTTGAAAACAAGTTGGATTAATATTGACAGCACAGTCCATACACAAATTGAAGCTGTTTTACCCTTTCTTGTCGCTTCCTGCACCAGGCGCACTACACTGCACTCCAGGAAATTTTCTTGTGAGTTTTCCTTGATCGGCCATTAATTGTGAAAAAGGAGGTCACAATTCCTCTCTGTCCTCAGAAAACCCCCAGAAAACCCTGAGCAACATTCCCACCGTATACTGGCGTAAGAACAATTATGAGTAAGTGCAACTCTGCGGTTGTACAACTTGTCCAGAAAAACTGAAGCTTGCCTTTTGAAAATCCCACTTCAAATGTCAGACACCTGTGTAATGGTGATGTGCTATATTTTCTGCTTGCCTAAGGTACACCAGGCAGATGTTCTGATGTCTTTGCTATAAAGCTTTAAACAGCGATGAAGTCAATCCACAAAAGAAATACAAATGTAAATACTGTTAAATTAGATGCTGTCTTTTATCAGGTGGACTGACTGAGCCAGAAAAATCAGACGTGCTTTCAAGTATGCCAGTCCTTTGTCAGTATTATTCCCAAAAGCTGAAGCACCACATTACCAGGAAACCAGTCGTACTTACCGCCGAAAGTAGTAAAATCTACAAAATACTGGTGAGTGAGTTGGTTCTTCTCCTTTCTTACTTCTTATTAGCCTACATTCTCTGCATTTTTGCAAATTTGGTCCTATTTCAGAACAAGAATCATCCTGCAAAAAGGACTCTCCCGTTTGCTTCAGCTTCTTTACTTTGCGCCAATCTTTTAACACTGAGCGAGGTATACCAGCTGCAAAAGTATGGAGAGTTTCAGATGAGGTACTGGCACTGCTTACTCACAGATCACAGTCAAGATAGTTAACATTCAACATTTTTTCCAGGTACATTTGTTACCTGCATAACACATTTCATTTTTATTTCCACTTGCCTGCCTGTCAGCATCGAAGCTAAAAAAGCAAAGGTACCAATTAAACTTACACAGGCAGGAGCACAGTTAAGTACCTGCTCAGCTCCCAAGACACTACATTTTCCTTCATATAGGTGTATCATTCACCAGATATTCTACTAAAACCATCTTCAGAATCTCATTCTGACAAAAAAAGCAAAGACACACGACACTGCAAGAAAGTTAGGTTGGAACTCTGTTTCAAGTGAAGGTGTAGGCAAAAAAGGCCACAGTTTAATGAATAAAAGCAGAGCTTAAAAAACCAACCTCCAACTCCTTCAAAACTTTTTTTTTTTGAGGTTACAAATATGACTACGGAACAGCAGCTATATTCACAGAATCCATTTACACTCTGCCTGGTTTGTTGGCTTTGCAAGGCCGAGCAATATAATTCTATTTTCAACACTGAAGTCAGCAGATCTGACACCAAGTAACATGAGGAGCAAGTCTATTGAGTAATAAGTGCAATTTTCACATACAGGTTTTGAAACTGAACCCAGCTGTTATTTAACCAAGCTTTCATTTTAAGGAGTCTTAAAAGTGGCACCACTCTTATCTGCAGACAGAGAAGTATCTGTCATTTCATCTAGCACTACTCTTGAAAGTTCATGGCCTGTAAACAGGGATCTGATGCAGGATGATAATGAAGGGGTCAGGGTGCTAACTGTGGACTTGGTACCTGGGTTCAGATTGGTATTTTGCCAGAGATGACTTGTGCAAACTTTGCAAGTGACAGACTGCCTATGCCTCAGTTCATGGCCTAGAAACCACACTCCATACTCATCCAAGGCACGACAGTAACTGGATTAAAACCAGGAGTAGAAAAGGCCCAAGTACAGGTTTACTAGTCCAAACCAATGTTTTCGGCCCTGGAAGCAGAGATCCTGGGTGTCATCTGGGAGCTGCTAGACTTCAAGCTCTGTGGGTAGGCACTTGGAAGACCCCCAGCAATTACAGGGCTGTGAAATGTCTTGCTTTGCAGGAGGGAGCCTCACAGCCTGCAGCTCTGAGCGCTCTGGCTAGCGCACGAGCTCCCGGGGCTTTCCAGAACGGCATCGGGACAAAGCACTCTTCAGCTCTGGCAGAATCCACATACCACCCATGCTGCAGAACTGCCACTGAGCCCCAGATCCAGAAGCACGGTTACTTGTTACCTCCAGCCACCTACAGAGAACCCAGGCAGCTGTTCCAAGGGAACATCATCTTTCTTGAAAGCTCCTCAAGGTTGACTATGATTTCGTGTAAATCTTTGTGGAAAGTTCTTTTTGAAAGAGAAATCTCTGACCAGCTCTCTTGCAGAAATTTACCGCTAAAAACATGTTTTGCAACAATACAAAGGTCATGAACACATAACACGTTAAATGTATGTATTTACAGTTTACTTTAAGAAGTGAAGCTGCAAAATATTTTACAGGCATGTTTGCCTTGATCTTCCCTTTACTTGGGAGCAGAAAGAAAAAGTAATAGTATTACCACTGGACCAAATATCCAGAAGACTTCAGATGGACTGCAACACTTCCAGCACCCAGTAGCATTCAGCCATCAAGTACTCTCAGATACCAGAACAGTAACTTTATACGCCAGACAGTGAAAAGCCACAGAATGTAATTAGAGGCAGCATTGCTCATTTTCTTGCTACCTGTACTTAAAAATTCTTACAAGAAGTAATTTAATGGTAGACTCCCTCATACTTAACCAGACTAAAGACAAAGGAGAGTCCTTGGAGAAGAATAAATTGGGATAAAAAATAAGGCAAGTTTTTAAATAAAATCCCTAATGTTGGCAGACCAGTTTCTCTTTTCAGATTAATCTAGTTACAATCTGCTACACATTACAGTATTACATTTAAATTGAAATTTCTATTTCCCTAATTTTTTTTATTTCTTAAACAAGAGGAATGTTAACACCATGTACTACACATGCTACTTAGGAGTGTGAAATGATTCTCCCTTAAACCTTTCATTAAATTAACCAAATCGTAACTGAGTGGCATCAGGCTCTCAAGGAACTGCCTCCGGCTTTCTGATCAAAGGATGAATTAGAGTTCAACAACAGAGAATCTTTCCCTCCAGCAGTGCTCTAAAAATAAATGCATTAGATCTTAAAATAAAAAAAAACCCAACATATATATATATATCTCAATGCAAGTGGCACAACTATATGCACCAGCCTGCTCAATTCTGATGGACAGCATAAACCAGTTTGTTTACTGCTTATTTTTAGGCCAAGAACCAGTTTGTTAACCCAGATATACAAAATGCTCTGTTTCTTACACCAGGATATTTCAAATGGCCTCAAGACAGATAAATCTGGCCCTACTCATTTACACATACATGCTTTTTAGCTCTTTTCCCAGCTATCGTGCATGACAAACCCTCCAGGATTAACAGTGTTGGACTTCACACTCCTCTGTGTCTTCCAAATCAGATTAATATACTCACTGCTGTTACTGCCGCTCTGCAACTTCAGCTTGCTTTTTTCTTTGGCGCTCCTGCTAAGAACACCATTTGGTTTCACTTCTTCCTCGGTATCACCCTTTTTTTTCTGCAAATCGTTTTGTTTCTTTTTGTAAGTTGGCTTGGGCTGCCGTTTAGTCCTTTGCTCTGACTTGCTCTCGCTTTCATCAGAGTCACCACTTTCAGAGCCAGACTCATAAGTTCGTTTTCCTTTTCTCCTTGGGTGCTTATCTTCCTTCACAAACTTATCTGCCAACATTTTGCTATCTATGTTATTTTGCAAATCATTTGATGTAGAAGCTATTAAATTGACAGTACACGGCTTAATAATTTCTGAAACACTGTTCCCTGAATTCTCTTTTTTATTAGTGTTTTTATCTTCCTCTGAATGCCTTGTTAGCCAAGCCTTTTTCAGTTTAGTGTGGTAGTTTGGCTGACTCGTCTGGGAAGTCTGCCCACTGCCTACAGAGTTCGCTTTGTTTATTGTATTACAGACGATAGCACTGTCTAGGGAGAGAGAGGTTGAAAATGTCTGATTTTTCACGGAGTTGGACTCGGTCTCAGCGGTGTTACTACTTTTAAACTGAGCTGCGGCCAACGCTGCCTTGTGCTTTTTCAAATGGACAAAGTCGGTAGAGGTGGAGAATCCCGAGCCGGGCTGAGCAGCGCTGCCTGTGCTGCCAGCAGCGGATGTAAGCGGAGCTGGAGCGCTGACCTTGCACTCCTGGGGCTGCGCCGCCGCCTGGCCGGCCGCTCTCGGGGCCGCGCACTCCAGCGGCGCGCAGGACACCGCGCTCGACACCGAGTAAGTCACCTCGGAGCTCCCCCGGCTCGACACGCTGGTCGTCGTTGCTGCCGACGCGGTGACATCCGTTTTGGTGCTGCAGATGATAGTTGTGGTAGGGGTGACAGCACAAGGAACGCTGCCTTGCGAGACAGCTGGAAATTTCTTTTCATACTGTATGCGAGCGCTGTCTGAGTTCATATTTGGCAGGATGATTCTTCCAGTCTCCCTGGCTTCCGCTGTTTTCAGGCAATCTGCTTGATTTGTCACAGCTGAAGATCTCTCACTAACTCGATCTTTGGAAGCAGACTGCATTACTGGTACATTCTCGTATTTTGTGCTAGAAGGAGGACGCACAATAACAGATGCCGTAGCAGACTGCGACTTTCCACTCATTCTTTCACTGTGCCAATCGACTTTTTCATTATTTGGGGCATTATTAGACTTCCACATTTCTGATAAATTCTGTTCGGAAGTGCCCTTGTAAACAGTTTGGGCTTCCTTGGGCTCAGGTACTAAAGTTGGCGGTTTCTGCAACTCCTGTATTTTGCCACCACCAGCATTAACGGGTTGAACAGGGGTTAGAGTTGGAGGTGAAAGGCTGCTATAGCTGCTCTCCTTCTTCTCCAGGTTCTGGTGCACAGGAGGGTGAAACACAGGGGCCCTATGCAAGGCAGGCATACTCCGGAGTGTATTTGAAGATGAGACTGACAACTGAGTAGGGCTCCTGCTGTCACTTCTGAAAGAACTTACAGAGTGAGACTGCACTGACTGTGAAAGCTGCTCGGGTATCTTGCTTGTAGAGCCTTCGCTCTCTGGCTGGTGCTTTATTAAAGGTGGAGGTTTTGAAAGGGAAGAAATGTAGGAGGGGAGAGCCTGGGGACTAGCTGCTGTTGAAGGACAATTAGTTTGCTTATCAACATATGCACCTGAAGCTTCCTTTGATGGGTAGGATCTTGGTGGTTCATTTACTACACTGTTAGACAGGGTAGTGAAATAGTTACTCTGTGGCAAACTCTGTGGAACTGAATGTTTCATTTTATACAGTTCTGACACAGAACGTTCAGCATCTTTGTCGTATTTTACTGAATGGCTTTTGGGACTTGAAGATAAGGATGTTACCCTGGAGTAGTTCTCTCTCTCTCCCTCCAGTGCCTTTATTTTAGCTGTAAAAGGAGCAACTTCAATACTTTCTTGGAGTATCCGTCTGTGTTCTTCTTTGTATTTGCTCAGTCGTTCCCCAGTCTCCTGTGGTGGCCTTGGCAGCTGGTTCAACATTGGATCTGCATAATGTCTGTGCATATGGCTCTCCTTTGCTGTCTGCGTTCTGCTCTGCTCTAGCTCACTCTTCACTGGCGCAGTGGTAACAGAACGCAAAGGCTCGACAAACGCTTTCCTCTCCAGTTCTCTGTTTGAAGAAAGGTTAAGCAAACACAGGTTAGTCTGAATGTAGTACAACGTGCTAGACGGAAGACCTTTCTTACCGTGCCCTGGACAAAGTTATCTATTAACACAAAATAAACTTTCCTCTATATTAAGTACAATTTTCAGAAATCTTCAAATGACTCATGAACTCAAGTACCATTCCAAGTCAACAAGGCAACACACTGACAAGCCTCTGTCCCCCACAGGCAACCACATCTACAAATAAACTAAAAGGATGCTAAAAGGCAACATCACTTGCTGAAATGTATCCTCTCACACAGAGTTCAACAGCAAACTTACTCTTTGCGATGCTCTACAATACTTTTGGACAAAGGCGGGCTGGAATGCGTAGTCAGTTTGAGAGGCCGAAGGGGATCTGCGCTGGACGGTCGCACAGGAATGTGACTCAGTAAGCCAAGGCTGTCAGCTGAGGTCACTGGGGTGGGCTGGTGTAACCAGGGGCTGGGAGTATTCTGTTGACACCAACCAAAACAAAAAAAAAAAAAATCAGATTTCAAAATAATCATGGGACCACAAGCGTCACTCTACCATGTCTTACCAATGGTCAAAGTGAAGTAATGTATTTCAGTATCAAATCATAGATAGTAAATAAAACTTAACATTTAAAGTCACTTTTCTGATCAACTGAAACACATGATTGTACTTCCTCTGGACTTCCAGCATACAAAACAGTTTACACATTTCAGAAGCATTCTTAGAACCACTTAATTTTCAAGTACTCAAGATGAGCAGTTAATTCTAGAACAGCATCTCAAGCTCATCAAAATTAACAAACCAATGACAACCTAACAACACTTAAATTCCGTTAGTAGCAAAAAGACCGCTACCTCTTCAAAGAATTGCAAGCAAGAAGTATTTCTTTAAAAATACAAATATGGCTTGATATTTCTGGAAGCAACTTTATCTCCAGCTTTATAACAAATCTCAGTAAAAGGGATATAAGTATCTCTTTCCTGGTTTGTTCCTCTCCTGCCCCAACCAAATGATTAAGTATGATAATCCTTATTAATCTGCTTTATTTAGCCAGGCATTTTGATTTGGCATGATCATCATCATCACACTATGAAAACCATAAATGTACACACCTGCCATACTGTGAAGCATGGCAAACACACAGCCCAATTTTATGCTGCGTACCTAAACACTTCCAAGGTGGGCCTCCTCATTTCGACACACTGGTAAGTCTCCCATTTCTGGAACTACTGTTTAATCTACTACTTTAAGTTTCTGTTCTCTTATCTTCTCTGAAACTTGTGTAACAGCCTGCAGAAAAGCCCAGGAGCAGCGCTCTCTCTCCTCTTGCCCTCTCTCCTCTCCTTAGTAGCCCTGCTTATGAACGCAGTGGAGTGGAAAAGCAGGACAGCTGTTCAAGTGGGGCTCAAGTGCTGGGGACAAGCCAAGAAGGGACTGGGGACAAGAGTGAGCTTTTCTGCACACCCCAAAGCCTCGCAGTGCTGGTCCATCCCTACCTTCTTCCCCTCCCTACGCTCCTCACCAGTCCACCCCCATCCTTCTCCCCAGACTTGGTAACTCCAGTTGGGAACTGCTGCAGCAGAAGGGGAGCCAAGAGCTCTCATAACACACGCACACAGCACAGAATAGATGTGCAGGTGCTACAACTTTGAAGTTCTGATTTCTGTGCTTTTGAATATTTAAAGCAGCCACTCGGGTTTGTGCTCACAGTTTCAGTGCGCACATTTCCTAGGCCAGGAGTTCCCACGCTGTGGCGAGTTCCCACGAACAGCCTGTAAGCTGTATTAAAGTATTATGCAAAGAAGGCCCGTCACCTTCTCCCTAGAGGAGCTGGGGAACATCTGCCTGAGCACCAAGCATTGCTCAAACACCTTCATGACTCCACCTGCAACCATCTACTGCCCAGCCCAAACACGGGAGCTGCCACAGCCACCCAAGGACAGTAAGGGAAGGTGGGCTTGGGGCACACTTCCTTCAGCTCAGGGACATGGCTCAGCCCTGAGCCAAGGGTGGATGCTGCTGCTGCTCTTAGAGCTGAAACACAGATCCCTTTCTGTGATTGTGGCATCCATGCAAACCGACCGTGGAAACGCCCATTCTGGGTTTCTAAGATCTATTTAAAAAAGGCCTCCAGTGTGAGAGCCAGAAGACAAGTCACCACAAGACAATTGCCACATATCAACATAATTAAAAAGCTACGTGCCTCAGTATGCAGGGCTGCATACTTCAGGCAGCCAAAGTGAAAACATCTATCTTAAGTTCTTTAAAATGGACTTCTGTATGGGTTGGAGCAGGCAGCAACACGAAAAGATAAACCTACCTATCGTTTTCTCTTAGGCTTTTCTTCACTGCTACATTTTGATTTTATCACATTTTAGATCAAACTCACTTCATATTACAAGGCCAACTCAAACTGACTGTTTTGGGTAAGACTTAGCCACAATGGTTTGGCTTTCCTCAAGAATGAGTCTGGGGAGGAACAGCCTTCCCCATGATGAAAAAGGAAAAAAAAAAAAAAAATCTCTCTAACCATTCACAACGCCAAGCTTTGACACAAAGGCTTACAATTTGGCAGAAGGACTACTGTCAGTGACATGCCTTTTGTGGTCCCTGTGAAAATCTGCCCAAATTAGGCCAAGTTGAAAGCCTCTAAAGATCAGTATGCACATGCTCAGTGGAGGTTTGATTGAAGCTGGCAGTAAAGCTCTCCAAAGTTTCTGTCTGCACTACACATGCTTCATCTTACACTATTCCTCTGAGGTGCCTGCAATGATCATGCCATATCCCAAGCCTGCCGGAGCTGTGAAAACTTTTCCTGTAATTGCCACGTCTGCCTGCCAAACCCCACCGCCACGCTGGGCGCTAGGCTGAAAAACACAAACCATTTCTTCTGAGACTTCAGCGGTTACACTCAGCAAACAGACAGAGGAATCACCCTGACTTGAATACAGAGGAGTAGAAAGCAGATGGGAAGGCAGGGATGTGTGTCAACAGGAACAGAAGGGGAGAAAACGATACGCCAAGAAAGGGTACACAGATAGGTGTAAAGACAAGAGAAATGAGTGTACAGTGCATGAAACATTTATAAATGCAAGAGTATTTCTCTTCAGAAATTCCCACTGGATTTAGTACTCCTTCCTTCTCAGTCTTTTACCATTACTGAGTGAGCATGCACAAAATTTCACTATGAAGACGACTGTCCACCTCTCCTGATAGTTCACTTACACAATGGTACACAGTTTGAGGCAGCAAATATTTACCCTGTGAACTTGAGTTCCCAAACCAGCTGGCTGACCTCACTTTTAGTCATAAACTAAAATCAAATATTTCATCTTTCTTTAGAGTTCTTAGGAAATCAAGGCCTGGAAAAACTCCCTACGCACATCCACCACGAGACAGTGATTACTGCTGTAGTTCCATTCCCAGTTCTCTGCCTACTCAAAAACCCCACCATCACAAGTATACTCAGAGTGACACAAACGACCACATCTGTACCTAGGAAATCACTGCTGGGAAACAGCAGGCCCAGCTAAATAAGTCATTAAGAAAG
The DNA here is from genome assembly GCA_013399875.1 of Gymnorhina tibicen. NCBI lineage: Eukaryota > Metazoa > Chordata > Aves > Passeriformes > Artamidae > Gymnorhina > Gymnorhina tibicen. Next base: position 464,181 of record VXAZ01002138.1, read on the forward strand.
GATCTCAACTTACCCTTCTCAAGGAAGCCTCCGCGTTAACAGGAGTTTCTGGGTGGACCCATTTGGAGGAGGGCAGACCGAGTCCTGAGTAAGCATGTGTTCCATTTGGATACTGCCAAATAATTGGATAAAGCCCTAGCTGATTATAGGAAGCAGAAGGATGAGCTTGTCCGAGAAGATGTGGAGACTGGTGTTGTAACATCTGTTGCTGCTGCTGGTGTGCTAATGCCAAATGGCTTAAGCTGCTAGCATGAGCAGTCTCTAGTCGCGGGTGGGCACCCAGCAAGGAGGCAGCAGGCACTCCGGGCAACACTGCGGGAAGTAGATGAGGGTGATGAACAGAATGGTGAGATGCGCTACTAAGGGGGTGAGTGTTAATAGCGGACAAGGGAGCCTGAGCTGAAGACCCAGCGAGCAGATGGGATGAACCAGTTAATGCAGGATGATGAGCGTTTGGATTTAAACAGGATCGGTGGGATGAGGAATGCAGAGGATAATTATGCTGATGCAAGTAAGGTGAAATGTGATTAGTTCCTGTTTCTTGTCCAATCAGAGTGGGGTCCCTGTATACTGTGAAATGTTCATTCTTGTCAATGATAAGAGGACTCTTAGTAGCTTCTAGAGCACTAACTCTAGCTGGAACTGGATGAAAACTAGACCTAGGCAAATCATGATCAGTTTTATTGGCTGACCTTGTTAATCCAGTAGCATGGCTGTTTTGGGAACTAACCTTAGACTTCACAGTATCAGAAGATTGGGTGAATTTAGGCTTAACATCAGGTGACTTTGTTTTAGGATGATCAACTGAAGCACTAGATTTTGACTTCACAGAATCGGGGACTGGACTTTGTTTACGCAGTTTACTCTCTTCTGCTAGAGAAGCTACATTTAACGAAGACATATATGAGCCATACTGCACTTTTTCAGAATTTAAGTGTTCATTTACTGGTAATGTTTTTACAACCCCAGGTTGCATCAAATCCGTTTTACCAACACTGCTAACCCAACCTTGATCAGCTTCCTGTTTCCTCGCTTCAAGGAAATTTGCATTTGCAAATTGCTGCTTTAAATCACTGCTGTGAGATTCTATTTTCTGAACTGTTTGCAAACCAAAGGTACTTGCAGCATTATCCTGGTTCTCCTTTTCAGAGTTGTTTTTATTAGTAACGTCAACAACACACTTCGGAGTAGGAGGCCTGGGTAAAAACTGCTCATTTTTTAACTCCACAGTATGATGTTTTTCTGCATTACACTCTTGAACATGTGGATCCTTGGCATTCTGCTCATAAAGTGTTGGCTGCTCTGCTGCATGGAGTGAAGATTTTTCCTGCTGATCCAAGACTGACGACTTCAGTCTTTCTGTCTCTTCATGGTTTTTATCCTGCTGTACTTCATCCCATGGAGACCGTCTATCTGTTAGTGTCTGTTCTACTCCCTCAGCAGTTTGGGATTTTCCTTCTTCTCCATTTATCTTTGAGGAGTTCTTGCTTTTTAACTCATTTTCTGAATTTTGCTCTGAGGATGAATCTGTTAATCTTTTATTTGAAATTTCCGAGTCACTGCTCTCAGAATAATCTGAGATGTTGTCTGTCCGCAGTCTCTTCATATTTAATTTTTTTTCATCCTCTTCAGGTTTTCTTCTTTTACTAAGAAAGTGTTTATTTTTGGTTTTGGGGTTTTCTGTAAAAGATAAAAACATGTCTATCACATTTTCAGTCTAATACAGTTTTAGGAAGCTCTCCCTCCCTTTCCATTAACCGCTTTTACCTCCTCGACCTATATAATCAAATCTTTCATCTTTCATCTTCTCTTCATCAGGCATGCTGCTATCAGAGCCTTTCCTCTTATTTGGCCGAGTATTCCTCTGTTGCTGGTGCTGGTGCGAATTCTGTTTTGGTGCTGCAGTTTGGGAATTCATTGCTGGTCTGGGACTATTTGCTTGTGCACGTGTATAATGACCCTAAAAATAATTTTTTATTAATGGACTTAAATGCAATGTTAATTAGCGTCTTTAAACACGTATTTTTAACATTCGCAATATACGAAAATACTTAGGTAAAAAGATAAATGTATCTACGTGAACTGTGTTGCTGTTCTGGTTGGAACGAGACCGTCGGCGTGAAGTGATGCCAATATTTTCACCTTTCAACAAAGAGTGAACAACATCATCTAGAAAGGTCATCTGAACCATAGAGGGATCAACATTCTGAGGTTCTAACACCTGGTTTATGTGGAAAAAAAAAAAGAAAAAAAAGAGAAGAGAGAAAATAACAATCCACAGATGTTCAGACAATGCCCAATCTGTATTTTCTGTATCAGTGTTCACCAGTGTATTTTGTGTGCTAAAGACTAATCACAGAAAAGCCTACTTAATCCTGACAAGCAGAACTGACATATGACACAACAAATGCTGGGAACAGTGTCAAACCAAAGCAAATGTGTTTTTATGTGTCATTGCAAAAATAATCTTTTTTAAAAGGCAAGAAATACCCCACCACCCATTCCTTCCCCCTTCAGTGACCTTCAAATTTGAGATTTAACGAGCTATTCATAGAATAACCCCTACATAGTAATTACAATATACAGGTATTTTATAAAATTAATTTACTATAAATTATACTGCAGAAGCACATTACAGTGCTACTTTCCACAGAAGCAAAACTGCTGCAAGAAGAGAACCAAAATGACTGGAAAGAAGAACTCTAAAACTGCTGAGCGTTACTAGCGAGAAATAGTTCATAAAGTAGGAAATGCTAACCAGATCGTCAAAGAATATGGCACAAAGTGAAAAAAGTAACATTTGGGGAATATTAATTTGAGCAAATTAAGGGAAAGAATTTGTTTGAGTAATAGACTACTCTTAAATTTTTATTGTCACACATGGTTTTGTCAGTCATTTCAAGGCAGATGGGTCATTCATTCTATTACTATTGAGTCATTACTCTGCTCTCCTGAAACAGAATTCATTACTGCCATTAAAAGTACCAGTACTAATACTTTTTGTAACATCAAATTCTGAAATAAAACTAAAACCCACCACAGCAAATACAAATTAGGGCTGCAGCAAATGCTTAATTCAATAAATTGCAGAAAGTGACTACTTCAATTGCTTGGAAAAAGTAATCATTACTGAAGTGCTGAAAGATTTCATCCTTGTGAAAAGAAATTCTCAACAGAGCAGACAGGGAAGACCAGTTCTTCAGACTGGATTGCTTCACTTCAAAGACCTCCCTAGTCAAATAGCAACAGCAGAAGAAACTGTAAGACTGGTATTAATCACAGCACTGCACAAACGCTCAGCTTCAGGAGGATTTAACTGATAGCCCAACGCAGTTGTGCTGTAGGTTCAGCGCAGTGATACCCTCACCCTGCTGGAACTGAACCAACTCAGTGCATTTCTCAGTGCTACCAACAACAATTAGAACCTCCCAAGGCATAGTGTACTCGCAGCTTGTTTTCTGAGTATCATCCACCAACTCACCTGGTCATTCATAACCACCATAGTGCGGGTGAAGAGATCATGGTGAGTGATGATGCCAGTGAACCACTGGGTGGCAGAATCCTGTCTGTACACTCTCACCCTATAACCATTTAAGGAGTACGGACCTTTAGAAGGGGAAGAAATAAAAAAGCCATTGAGGAATGCAGGAAAAAAAGGAAAAAAAGGCATATATGGATTTCCTGCCTTTTTTTTCTTTTCTTTTTTTTTTTTGCCTCACAGCAAACATACAGTGCACGTGGCATGGACAGCTAACCACAGATTCAGGAAGACATTTTGAAATGCAAATGGTACATGTAAGCATGCCTTAACGTTAATTCTGCTAACATTTTCAACATAGATTTAGTTAGATAAGAAAATTGTTTCTGCAACTATGATGACACATGATGGGAAAATTCCTGCCTACAAAGAGCAACCACAGAGAAGTAATCTGAAAGGCTAGAAAGTGGCAGCAGCAGGTTATACAGAAGCTATTTAACAGGCTAGTCACATGCCCAGCTGCTTTGCTGGCAAAAAGATTTACATCTTGGTGGTTAGGCTCTGCAGCTGCCAAGTCTTTCCCATAAGTGACCACAGAGTTTCTCTCCATTACAACAGGCAGGAAGGCAGTGGAACGATCCTGTGCCTGCTATGGCCACACAGAACATTCAAGCACACACACGCTATGAAGACTTCAGCTCCTGTTTTCAGACATACCAAATCCAAAGAAACCTCACACATTTTGCAAAGCTGAGTTTAATTCACCTCCAAAAGCCCATGGGGAGGGGAGCTAGTATGACACAGTACCTATTTTACAGTTTGTTTCAAGACCCAGAAATCAAGACTTAAGAATTTTATTCATGTTCAGTGTCTCACTTGATAACTGGAACTCTTAAGTTTCATTGCACTTGGTGTTTATATAGCATTCTGTATGACCAAGCAACACTGCCACCAAGTTCAGTTCCAACTGTGTGGGTTTCGCCACTTCCGCAATCAAACCCCAGGTCCCGGGTCAGGCAAACAGGAAGGGAGGAAAAACCAGTCAGTGACAACCTACCAAGAGCCTAACTTAAGTGATTTAAGAGTGCTCAGTTGCTAAACCACACAGGCAAGGCCAGAATTCCCCTGTCTTTCCTAAAGATCATTTTTTCCAAGCCCTGCCCAGTACATTAAGCAAGCTCAAACATCTGCAGCAAACAGGCCAGGGACCTCACAGGTGACAGCTTTCTCTAGTAAAAAATATCCACCATCACACAACTGGGTCTATTATAACCTCTGCACGTGACAGTGTGCTACTGTAAGAACTGTTTTTAATGCCAACACTTGAGAGAGCAAGAGAAGTGCAAAAGCGGTAATTATTTAGTTATTGCCAAGTGTTCTCTTGAAATACTTTTCGCATGTGACTATCTCATTTTTAAAACCAGCTAGGAAGAGAAACACCACACCACAGCACCCTTCTTACCCCCCTCCACATCATTCATGGCACAACTGAAATCTTGAGACCTCCTGAACCCCCCTGAGCCACCAGCCTTAACTCATGCCTTGAGTTTCCAGCAGCACAGACAAGGGCCAGAAGTGTGCCAGCACATGTACATATGGGCAGAAAAAGAGGAAACATCTACAATCTTATGTCTCACATTTCTGGTCTTGGACCAGATGGGGTTCCCGTGGGGACGCATTTCCTGATGGCTTCTCTCCCACCCTTACTCCATATGCCCCTGCAAAACGCCTCCAGCTCAGCTCCCACACTTGTGACTGCCTGACCCATCACATTCTCCACATCTTGAACTTTTAATGGCTGTCCCAAAGCTCTGCCTTATTCAGACAGTCTCAGTAAAATTCTGCCTGTCTCTTTGCGCAGATTTGCCATTCCCACTTTCCTATCCGAGCTCCTCCTCTCTTGCATCCTACTGCTAACTGCACAACGATTCTCAGTCTCTTGCATAAGCAGAACCAGCCTCTCCCCAGCTTCTTGTCTCGTTTTAGCATTAATATGATTCCAGGCCACTGGCTTCCAAGTCCTTTCCCCCAGTCTTCTCAGCTTACAAGCTCCATCCTTCCTTCTCCAACAGCTTCCAGCTCCTCCCGTACTCCCCTGCATTGACCCAGTGCCAATTTCTTTCCTCTTACTCCTTGTTCTAATCTGTGTCCGTCCTTCATCCCAGCTGTTACCCTATCTATTTTTAAAAGAGAGTTTATCTACCTTTAAAAACAGTGGGTTGGGTTTTTTTCTTACATGCTGATGGGGTGACAGGAAGAAGGAGAAAGATTAAACTACAGTCACACGACCCAGGCCAGCTCAGCTCCAGCCCAGCCCAGCCACAAGCAGCCATTACAGGAAAAGCCTGGCTTTGTCTCCAGTCCCTGGCTGAATCACGCTCAGCTACACATTGTTGAAACAGCCTGTGCAGTACTATGAGGAAATATGCTCAGAGCTGAAGCACACACTCGGTGTTTCAAGAGGATTATTATACACGCAGCCTGAGATTGTAATGATAAAAAAATCTAATAGGAAGAAAGAAATTAAGTATTTTAATTGTTAAAAATCAAAGACACTTTACTATGTTCCTTTAACCAGTTTTATTTGTCCCAAAAGCTTTCAACTTGGCCAAGTTTGGGAGGAGTTTCATTTTTTTTTTAAACAAGAAATAAACTACTTTCCTGCCAAAGCTACAATCTCTACTGCAAAGCATGCTGCGGTGACTACCGCCCAAAGGAAAGGTTAAATAGGCCAATTTTTTTCTTAGTCTCATTCTTGTAAATAATTGGACTGGTTTTGACTAAAGTTCTCCCTCCTCAAATTGGCATGTTGCTTTTCAAACATTTGGAACCAGATTTTAATGCTTCTATCTGACCCTCCTCTTTCTTCAGATAAACTGTGTTTTAACTGCAAGAGTTAAAAGAGGAAAATACTAAGTTATGACACGAAGGTTTCAGCATCACAGAAAACAATGAAAAGGCTGGATCCTAAAAATGCTGTAGAGGATGAAGAGAATATGGTAACAACAGATGCATCTAGACAAGGTAGAACTGAAAACATAGCTTAAATTGCAGGGAAGAAGAAAATGGTAATGGAGAAGGTGAAGCAAACCAGAGAAGAGAGAGGAGGAGAAAAGGAAGAGAACAGGACTAGGTTACAGCAGCCAGCACTGCCAGAGGGCTGTCCGTAAGCCACTGGAGGGTTCGTGCCAACGTAACGTCTGCGTGACCAGGAGCAGATTACGTCCTGGGAGAATGTGACAGCAGGCTCTGCTGGCTGCCCACCATCCCATGGGGCTGGGGTGGGGGCACTGCCAAGGCCCTCGTGAGGAAACGTGTCTCCTCAGGTCACGCATCACATCAGGGAAGCAACTGGATCTACAGCTTCTCCTTAGATGAGGACAGCTCGCCTTCAAGGACATTGGCAGGAGATTCATCTCACCATCTACATTACTCTTCATTTGTGCACTTCTAAGCACAGAAACCTCTGTTTGAAAACTTATATCTATAAAGACAAAAATACAGTTCCTGGAATTATAGGAATGAGTTGTGTGGATGATGGGCTGGCAGTCCCATTCAGATGACTATTTCAATACTGGTGGAGCTTTGCTCAGCTATTGATTCTGTACCAGTGTACACAGAGGCTTTTACAATAGTCTTATTATTGTTACTCGAATGAAATACAATAAACAAGCTCAATTTTAGTTTCCTTTTCATACAGCCCTGATTGGATTTTGCATCACCTCTAAATCCACTTTCATCCACAAATTTCAGCAACAGACTATTCACTTGTATTGCATCTGATGATAACAAAAGTAAAATCTAACACTACTAACACCAACATACCAACTTACTATCTACACAATTCCACATGTTCCTTTTTTCAGTGTCTTTTTCTGCGGCCCATAAAAATAATCACATCTAGTCAAATGAGAAACTCCACAGAAGGAAAGACAGAAGTTTTTTACCGTAACTTCAGTATTATACTTACCATACTCCTTTTGTCTTCTGATCTTGGTTTTACCAAAGAGACTAGACAGCAAGGAAACCTCAGAGCCATCATTAAAATATCTGATTATTTACGGCTTCCCTCCTAATCTTCATTTACAAAATGACTGCTTAAGCATTTTTGTTCTGAAACTGCTTTCCTGCTTGCCCGGGGATTTTAGCCCAGACCCGCAGAGGTTGGTTTCTGCCTCCTAGCAATAGGAACTCCTCTGCAGAGCTTCCTGAAACTTAATGAATATACTGCAAATGCATATAGTATTTCCACTATCAGCAAGATGGCACCAAAATAATTTCTTCTAATTCATACTAGTTTTCTTGTAACTTTTATCTGCAGCGTAAATATTATTGTACACAGCTTTTTCTGCAACCTCCCAGCATCAGAATCGAGTTACAAATTGTAACTGATTTGAAAGGCACTTTCCAGGCAGGGGGTGAGGGTGTGGGGTGGGAATTTGAAAGTATTCTTCATCTGTGACAGAACTGTGAAGAACTACAAGCACAAACAGGTATCTGAGAAGTTATCACACGTAACAGTAACACTAACAGAGCACAGAACAGTTTTAAACATGCCAAAATGTGTGTGGATGCCATTCAAACACTTATTTTCATAACAAACTTCATAAAATATCTACGTTCAGACTAATGATATTCAGCTTTTGCTGTAATCACTAAAACATCAAACAAGTTAAGAACAGTCTGAAGCAGTCACCAACAGCTTCTTACATAGTCTTGTTTTCTTGTATTAATAAATACTTCCAAAAAATAACTTCCAAGTTAAAAAATATATTCTCCATTATATCACAAATGCTATGGGATGAGTCCCACACAAGTAATGGCCTTAAACTAGCTAACACAGAATATAAATAACACAATTTCCCACATAATTACCTTGCATAAAAATCTCCTGAACCTTTTGTTCCTTTACCCAGGCTTTTACCTCCTCATGTAACTGCGGGTTATCCCTGAGAACTGGGTTTAGACTGTCTACGTCGTCCTAAAGTAGAGATTAAAAAAAGAACCATATGTTATGTTTACTTGTAACATTTTTGTTTATTTTCCTAAATGTATTTTAAAATACAATATTAAGTAGTTAGATGCTAATTTTACTGATTGCCTACAAATCCCTGTGCTACTTTTAGAAAAGACTTAAAAGCATAACATAGTGCTAGAAGTTATTTCATGGGAACCCAGTATGTCAGATCCCACATGTGGCCAGACTTGTAAGCTATTAATAGGATCACACTTTCATAAATACTGTCTTACTACAAGCTAAAAATGCCCTCTAAAGACTTAAATGTTCACAGGTATGCACAAAGAATTGTTTGAATAATTACTGAATTTTTTTTTAAAATATGTTCTCCGTATCTGTAAAATTTAATATGGACGTACTGAGCATAAACACAGATAACCAAACCCACAAATATAACGCATAAGCAGTACTTTAAGAGAAACAAGCATTCTGAGAGAAACACCGTTGCTGATTTTCAAATATGCTGGCCTTTCTGAATTAGGTAGTTTCAAATAAGACATGTTTTAATTTTTATAATAATCAGTTCTCCTGGAAAAGATTCTTTTTCAGTATTTGATAGGATATCATCTGGGAAATTAAGATATATTCAGTGGCTCTGTCCTTCTAACAGGAAAAAAATTAGGCAGAGAATCTGGTTCATATCCTTGCAAGCATGGCTTAAATCACCATTCGTCTCTGGACTCCTAGAACACCTATTTCTCTATCTCAGAGCAAACTTGCTATTTCTGTCTTTGAGGCTGCGGCAGAGAAAAAAAGCCTGGTGGTGGCTCCTCATGCAGAAGATGGCCTTGGAAATCCATGAGCGGCAGCAACATTCATTTATACCGAGAGAACTTCAGACAGCTAAAATAATGAGTGCAATTCTCCACATACAAAATGTAGAATGTTTTATCAGTACTGCAGCTGAGACCAAGCAATTTCTTTCCTTGATCTCCAACAAGTTCCTTGATGTTTCACAATTTATTATGAAGAGCTCCCACCACAGAATACAAAGATACAGGCAACACCCAGTGAATTGTGCATCGCTGCAGGCCCTGCAGTGAAACGAGCAATTTCTCTCTATTCATCTGGATGAGATTATTCCTGCTAACCCACTGATCACAGGATATCTATTTCCAATTCAAAATTCACTTCCTGACACTTGGAGATTTGCTGTGCTCCACTATAAGGAATGCATCAATGCTTTCCTTATTAGAGAAAATTACTCTCTCTCTCTCCTTATGCTTTTGCAAAGGATATGGCCTTGGATCCAGAAGAAATGGTCAAGATGACCATTTTAATACATGTAAATTGGAACAAAGTGAAAGTGAAGGAAGATCAACAGGACCTCTACCACAAGGTTCAAAACACCAATCAGGTAAGTATGCTGCTAGCACTACCAGAGGCACAAGAGGGTCACTACTAAAATTAATTCAAGGATGTCCTCTCCCAAGGCAGATTTTTAAAAAGAGTATTAGTTATTCTGTCTGCTTGTGCAAATCCATTTTTGCATAGATCCTACATACAGAAGCACCACCACCACTGGAAAGAGGGTATGATTTGCCAGGGGAACACAACAGATCCTGGAACTGGAGCTGTGTGATGATCAATCATCTGTCCTCCTTCCCATGCACGCTCTTTCACAGCAGCTGCAAGAGAGTCCTGCACCAAACATTTCCCCACTCAGATCCACAAGCACTGGACCTAAGCAACAGACCGAGGACTGCAATATTGAGTTTGGCTGACTTAAAAATGCAATTGATGTGCACATCTTGTACATTTTGAGTAATTTCTGCAGTCCCATCTAAGAAAATTTCTATTTTGATTTTGAGATTATACACATCGATTAAGTACCATGAAGTCAAACCTGTTACTCTTAACATTATACTATTCTCATCAGTTCTTTGCACAAAGTTTTTTAGTCTCTATGTCATCTTAAGCCACTTTTGATTTGCTTCCTGAAGGCAACACACACTGCTGCTTTTCTTTTTTTAGATTTCACATCCCTCCTAAGCATCTTAGCCTTCTTTGAACTTGACACTGCAGATACTGACCATCCCACATATAGTACATTTGAACCTCTATCTCCTATTCAGATGCATGACATTAGCACCTTTGGCTGAGAGTGCTCCATGTGAACACTCAGAAAAAGAGACTGCAAAGTCCATTTTGTACTTATCTCTTCATCCTTGGAGAAAGACGAGCTCATCTCAAAAATGAGCTACAAAAGACACAGGTTAGGTCAAAGACTCGTTACACAAACTGCATGCAGGTGTGACTGGGATTATGCAGACGATATCAAAGAGAACCCAGAGTTTCTAAATATACACACAATACGCATTTAACGTATCAATCACAGGCTAGGGGGGACGATACTAACAGAACAAGTTTCTGTAATCTCAAAAATTCTGTTCTTTTGTGTACATGTATCTATGAAAAAATGTGTGTGCCACGACTTACCTTTTTCCATCTTTAGTCTTAAATCTGAGTATCTAAATCCCAGGGAATTAATTGCATAATGTGTTAAACTATAAGGGCAGTGGCCTTAACCACACTGTTTCACAGCACACACCACAAACTCTGGCAAAAGCAGGGAGACAGGACAACAAGCAAGGCTGATGACTTGCAGTCTCTTCCCTAGTTCAGCACTGAAGACAAGCAGATGACTCTGCAGTTCCCAGTTCTTTCCCTTCCCCTGTGTTTATATTGCTTAAGTAACAATTACTATCTACAGATTTGAACCTTGGCAATTGTAACCTTCAGTTTTCCTCTTCTTCTTGGTTGAAGCAGCATCAGTGACAGACTAACCTCCAGAAGATTTAAATGCCCTGCAGGATTTTCTCCCACACTTTTCCTCATTTGAAAGTAGTTTTACAAACAAAAGTATAGTACCCTCTCCTAGACTAGTTTTTCCACAAGTCCTGGAATATCTCCTCCAGAAGGATGTTAATGCTGGTTTGAAATCCTTATGCAAATCAGGATGCAAATCAAATAAATGGGACTGCTAAATTCTTCTTCAAATCTACTGTAGGAAGCTCTTTATGTACTTCAAGTGGCAGTGTCCCTTGCTCCACAAATGACTATATGCAACTCTGGGAAGAAGACAAAGGGCGTATGGGCTAGAAAAATGTGGTTGAGATAACCCCTCCCACCCTTCTGGAAAAGTCACATGAGGCAATGTGACTATCAAAAGCTTGCCAATCTACGACAAGTTTTTTACATCTTTGCTGATATTCTCCCTTCTTTCTAGATCAACAGGGGAATTCCCTTCTGGTGGACTGGACTTTACGCCTAATTATCCAAAGAAGTGGGTCAGCTGCATGTCTCTCTAGGTGATCATTCTCACCTGCTGGGGATGTGCTCAACTCCAAGGAAGTCCTGAGAAGAATAGAGAATGAAATTTTCCCCAAGTATCAAAGAGATCCTGTGCTTTTCTGAGTATATCTGTTCTTTATCCTTGTGCAAAACACTACAAGCAGGTTGAAACCCCAGACCATACCATCAGGTTAAGATATCATACTGGTCTAACCAGGAAGGAGAAATTTTTGTTCAGAGAAGCATTTTCAGAGAGCTTATTCAGACAAAAATAATTCATCATTCAGAGTCACAGGTAAACAACTTACCAGACTTCAAAACTCCTTTAAGATCAAACAAGGACTTTCAAGATAGTACCCACAGAAAAACAAGTCAAAATCCCAAAGACAATTCTCCTATTCACTCCATCCACAAAAAAATATTGTCCAAGACACTGAGAGCTATCCCTGGATATGCTGAACCTGCATATTGCCCAAAGACCGTACAAAGCACCTCTGAAAGGCTCAAATGACCAGATGGTTCCTTTTCCATGTTGGGCAGCCAGGTATGACTGTGGTAGGAAGGCCTACATATTTCCACAGCTGCCTCCCCACAAGAGCTGAACTACTGAAGCAACACATTTCCTCAGCATTTTAAAATACCCTTCCAAGTCATCGTTCAGAAACTTGAGGGGCAGAAATGAGTTCATCAAGAGAGGAAACCCTGGAGCAGAGTGCAACAAAAAAAGTGTGTTCCAGTAGCTGCTCCCACCCCCAGTCACACAGCCTGCATGCTGCTTATGGGAGGGTATGCACGCTGCAGTCAGCTGTCAACTCTCCACTGTCAGTAAAGAAGAGGAGGAGAACTGACAAAATGCATTCCAAGTAAGCCAGTCCTAGAAAAACAGTGGCTTTTGGCATTAAAAAAGCTTAAATCAGAGCCCTGAAGACTACGTCTCAACGCACGTCAAACATTAGGAACCTCCAAACCTTCATTTGGGAAAGCTCCTTCCTTGGTCCTGGTGTCTCTGCATTTGGATTCACGCATGAAGGACATCTTTCTAATATCAGTAGGAACTCATTTCAGCTAGTGTTTTACAGAGAAAGACTAAGTAGATTTTGCAGTCCTCACAAAGGTCAACGCCACATTAGTCCTCACCATCTGTGGCTTAATTAACTATAGCTTCCTCTGGCTGCTTAGAGGTTTTCTGATAATTTAGGACACGAATTAGATGAAAACTAGTACATAACCAACTCGACAGTCCTGTTTACAGTGTTTACAAAGTGTGCACTGCACATGGAAATCAGCATTCTGTTAGGACTTTAATGGCAGAGGGACCACATTTAAACTCAAAAAGTGCAAAAGAAAAACTCAAAGATCAAAGTGTCCTGAACCTTCAGTTTTGTTCTTGTTTCGTAAGTGAATATTAGCTTCTATAAAATGAGCCCCCCAACCCTTTTTTTTCTCCTTTTGCAGCAAACCATTTGTACAACTGCACTGAACTTCAGCTGCATAGAAATTCAGTATGAGAACAGTCAACACTTCCCTACTGATTGCTGCAAGTCTTTAGAGAGCAGAACAGTGGCGGCAAAAAGCACTTTTTAAAATCTACACTGCTGAGAATTTATACTGCTCCTCTAATGCCATTTTTAGATTATTTTCTCCCATAAAAAAAATTAAATATTGTACCTGCATCCAGCCTCAAACACACTCATGCCAATTTTTACCCCTCATTTGAAAGCAGGCCTGTACAACTTATTTTCATTTCTTGATAACCAGCAAAATCCTTTTCTTTTTCTTTCATCTTTCACTCATCATGCCACCTGACGTGATTACACCACTGATCTGTAATCTCTTTCACTGATTATAATTTTTAGCAAACCTTCAATCTTAACATTGTCCTGCTTGGCATCAGAGTGAGAAAAAAACCCACAAAATGCAGACAGGCAGAATACCCAAGATCTTAACAAGAACATCACCTGTGAACTGGTAGTATCCCTGTGCTGTGCTACCAGACTTTTTTTCCAGTGGCAAAAGATAAGAATCTAACTAAAACACAGAAAAACTGGCAGCAACTGAAACCCCTGAGGGTATTACCAGGCAGGCACTGCGGCTGCGACACAGACCACACCAGAACTTAGGAGGGAAATAACCAAATTTACATGAGTCTAAATACAGATCTTCTGCAGCTTCTTTCTGGACACACAGCATGCACGAACCACTGGTAAACAGCATATTCCTGATTCGTCTCTGACAAGTGAAAGGCTACCCCAGCTGCCACGCCGCTGCAGCTGGTGGGCAGGAGGTCAGAGAGGCAGCGCGGGCTGCAGGGCTGTGCTGCAGCGCGCAGCCAGACCAGCACCGCCTTCCCAGAGGGGGCTGCTCTGGGGAGCACATCGACCCGGCCCTCCACGTGCCCCTGCAACCAGGGCAACCTCCCTCCCGCTCCAGGCTGCTCATCAAGGGCGACGCCAGCCACAAACACCAAGGCTAGAAAGCTAGAAAGGCTAGAAAGTTTTTTTGGGAGATCGTAACTTCCCAGTTTACCTTAAACGGCTTTGTCTGAGCTGAGAGAAGAGGCTTAGGCTTACCAGGCGACGCCAGCGCTTTCTATGTAAACCCAACCCACACTTGACCTATTTTCTGCTGTTCTGAGCGCACAGTCACAATTTACCTCATTCAAACCCGGCAGCTGCTGGGCTACATCTGAACCAGTTAAGTCAAGCTTGAAGGCACAACCCTGACCCCTAAACCAGAAACAAAGTCGAGCCGAGGTCAGCCCTGCTCACATGTGCGCAGAGGCACGGCCGCACAGGGAAAGCGGGGACGGGCACTGACGCTCGCCCTGCGTGCAGGGCCAGGACAGACAACTGGGATAACAAATCCCCACCCAGCAAGGGGCTCTCAATGCACTGTTCCAAGGACAAATGTTTATGGATATTTCAGACCACAAACATTTAAGATTAGGGGTTATTTTCAGTGCGTAACAGCAATGACTACGTTTCTGTAAGTAGGAAGTTAAAATTACAAGGGGAAAAAAGATGAGGAATACAAATTTAGTAATTTTCCAACTGTCAGTAAAGTTAACATCTCTCAGGAAAAGCTATCAACGATTTTTCTGCTGCTCCCCACTCTTCCCTATGCATGATACTTCTCCCCACACACTCCTACTCCCTTCCTCATTTTACCTCAAGAGCTGAAACTGATTTTAAAATTTTAATTATCAGGTTTGAGAATCAGGGGATCAGCGCTAAATGCAGCTCTCCAGGTCACGATTTCAGGCTTGAAAGTGCATCATTACACTGATTTGTTCAGTTCTGGAAGAGTAACTGATATACTAACATTAGGAACATAAATACACAGGGGGGAAAAAAATCTGACTTGTAGTCTAATGGTCTCCATGATTTTAACTTATTAACACAAAAAAATCAACAGAGGTATTTGCCTTCCTATAAAACTATCAATACCTCAGGTGAAATGGGCATGCTGTAAAACTTGCATTTTACAGGTCAGTTTGTTATTCTTGTATCTGTAGATGACAATCTGGTATGGGAAGGCAGAGGGGAAATCAGAACATCATGAACGTGTACAGGACGAACATGCAGCAGGGAAGTAAGCAACACTCAGTGGATAAACAAAACCAAACCTGGGCTAGACAAATATTGTCAGTAACTGGCCTAAAAACTGCTCTAGTGACATCTACAATAGTCTTGCATTTGAAAACGGAGGTTAAAAAATAGATGACCCTTATGCTCACATGTTACTCTCTCTCTGAGCAGGTAGGACATGCTGGGTCAGAAAAGCAAACTCTCCCCCAAAGTCAGGTATCTTTTTGCATCTAAATCTTCTCTAAAAAACTGGCTCATATCCAAAAGCAGGGAGGCTGTCAGCTTCCACCTAGAACACTGTGGTGACTGTTCATTCTACTTACACTCTCTGCACACAGACAAATAAAGGACAAATGAACTACACTACTCCATGTCCACCTTCTCTCTCATTTTGATGACACAGCCATGTATTTGCTTTTCTTTCATTTCGCACTGAATCACATTTCCTTCCCCTTCCTCACAGCAGGCTCCACATATTTATCACCATCATCTCAGCAATATGCAACTTGTACTAATTTGGCACTTTGTTTTATCTAATCCGTAAGAGAAACAGGGAGGGAGTACTGGTCCTAACCCACTCAGTCATGTGGCAATACTGGAACAAGCCTTTGAGTCACTAAGCAACTCACTGCCACTATGGGAAAAGAAACCTCAAAGTGCAGACAGTTCCCTGAAGCAAGCAATTAGCAGAGTGAAGTTGATGCTAACAAGGAGACCTGCTAAGTAAGTAGATTGGAGAAATCTCTTTTGTACATTGATATTAAAATTTAAACTGAGAACCAGACACCCCGTGAATTGTGAACAGCTTTCAGAAGGTATCCAACAAGACCCAAATCATATCAGCTGAAGGACAGGCTGTATGGATGAAGGTGTCTTTATGCAAAAAAGAAAGTACATTCTATTGGACTAGTGGGCTAGAAAGGCAGTCTAATGCACCCAGAAATCAAGCCAAGATATGAGGCCTGCTCAGACGCTGACCACTTTACAGAAGACACATCCTCCTTGCATGAGGGACAGCAGAGGTTACCTGTGGGAGATGGCAGGCTGTGTACCACCACCACAGAAAATGACAAGCAGGTCATCTCTTAGCTCATGGTAGTCACCTCCATCGAACCTTTCATCAGTTGCATTACTCAGCAACACGATATTCCTTGACGAGACTTCTGGTAGCTGAGAGCTTACTGCAGTGAAGAGCAAAGGCCTCTCAGAGGCCTCTTCTGCAGAAGAAAACTGCAGACCACTGTCCAGTACGTGTGTGTCTGATGACAGATCCCAGAATCAACACCAGCTCCTAGAGATACCCATCAGTCTATCACTCTTGTGAATGACTCCCTGCTCTGGAATTTGAACTACCACCAGCTTAGATTACCAACAGTAACCCCACAGCTACCTAGTCTCTTCTGCAGATATCCTCAATCCCATTTACCAAACAGGAACTCAAAACATACAACTTTCCAGCTCGTTTTCTCTGTAACTCATGAGGATTATGGGCAGAAAACAAATCCTTACGAACAAAAATATTTCAACTTTTTTTTTTTTTAAGGCAGGAAGAACACATCAGATACCATCCAAATGTTCTTGAAACCCAGCTTGTTTCAGTCCACTGATTTACTATTACATTAATGTTTTATTTTCAAGTGGCTTTCAGGGATTTATTTGATAATGTGTTTCTTAGAATACAAATACATACATGTTGGCCCACATGGTGGTATTATGAAAGCAGATAAAAATAAAACTCATTTTTCTCACATTTTAAAAGTACCACTGTATTTGCAGAGAACTTTTCAAAGTTAATTTCTAATAGGATTTAAGGCAGCACTGCCTTTTTTCCCTGCAGAGAGCTCCGTTATGACCTGCTGGAGCCATTTTAGGAATTTTCCCTATAAATAACAGAGATCTGACCAGCTGGGACATATATCATAGCTGGATTAACACTACAGCTCTCTGCAATTCTGGAGAAAGCAGTGGATGTGCCTTTTATAGAACTGATGAATAATGGTCTTGCAAAGAGGAAAGATTAAACTGCTAATCAGAACACAGGGACATTTCAGTTATTGCTGCAATAAGTTCCCTGGGGTAAACTTAGGAAAGTCATTCAGTGTTTAAAATTGATACAATGCTCTTCTATTTCACAATATTTTTCCATAGATAAATCTCCTACCATGCAGAACCAACATGGTGTGACATGGTGGTAAGACAATGGCGAAAGGGAAGAAGACATTCAAACAGGATAAACCCCCTGCCTCCATGGTTGAAATATAATTTCTAAACTGCATGCTTAAAATTCACAGCTAAAATCACAAAAAATGTAATCATTAGTAAGATGTACAGAAATTACTATGATTCAAACTCACTTGCTCAGCAAAACCACTAAAATACTACTCCCAACAATACAGGCAGATACACTCAAGTAGAGGGGGTTACAGGGGAAGAATGGGAACACTTAATTTTAATTCCAATCAAAAGACAGGAAATGTGTGCCAGATTGAAGGGGGGTGTCAGTATTTACAAACAATAGTAGTAAAAAAACTTTGTAACTGTAGTTACTTGTATATTGTTAAAAATAAATAATGCTCTGTACAACGAGCCCTCTTCAAGCTCTTAGTAAAGTTATTCCAATATCTAAGAAAATAGCAAGATTCATATTTGGTTTTAATTCTAAAAATTCAAGTTTTATGGTATAAAACTACTTAAGTTTCTCCCCAGATGTCTGGCCTGGAAAAAGAATTAGATACATACACCTGGAACTGCTGTAGTGCTCAAACTCTACTAACTGTAGCTTGCTGAAGGCTGTGGAGCAGTTCCCATGAAGCAGTAAGCGCAGACTACAAATTATTACTTCTATTAGTGTAATTTCAAAAATACATTCTGTAAGAAAAAGGTCTAGAGTGGCAGCCAGAACAAAGGGACATTGTATCCAAGGGAGGAAGGAAAGCAAACAAACCCATGAGCACCTCACCAAAGGAGCTATTGTGTTTATCATGTCAAGATAAGGCTTAATTTGGGTGAGAACACATTTCCATGAAACTCAAGTTTCCCCCTACCTGAAATGCAGGAATGCCTACTCTCTTCCTGCTCTGGGTACAAACTCCCACGAAACACTGCAGAGTTTACTTGCATTCACACTTCTGAGATCCCTAAAGCACCAAGGATTCCCAATCCCAACAAAGAGCAACTTGGGAAACCAAGAACACAGGGGCAAAGCAGCACCTGGTTATAAATGAGAAACAGACTTCTCCAGGAGCTGACTTTGAGTCTGGATTACAGAAGCAGTGTTGGTCAAACCACCACATAAGAAAAATACTTTAAACTTTCATTTTTAATAAATCAAATAGAAATTTTAAGGACACAGACCTAAGGATAAGGCTCCCTTTGCTTACTACTGAACAGTATTTTCCACGGATTTTTACTGGTGAAGAAGTAACCACTTGTGATCAAACACAAGAAATTCTTTACCCAGAAACACTGGATGGATTTTTAAACTCAGTAATCGCAAGCACAGCTTTTCAGAAGTACCAAAATACTTCAGTGAAAGGATTTGATATTCACCTTCAAAGAAGAAGCAGGTTTTGTTCCATCTCTTCTGTTCTGAAATCCAAATTTCTAAATTACTTCCTTCAATACTACCTCCTAGAGTAGGATTAATGAAATCAAGTCATTGAAATGACTGTGCTTTTTCAGAAATTGTAGGAAGAGTAAGTTTATGACAGTGGAAGGAAAACTTGTTTTCCTATGGATTTAGGAGTCATCTGCATTGTAGTAATCTCAGCTTATCCAAAGGACCTCACAACTCTTTCCCCCTTCCTCCTTGTGTACCTTCCCACAGCTTCAGCAGTTCCACCTCAACTCCCACCCACCCAGAGGAGCCACACTATTTGTGGCAGCTACGTCACCTTCCTGCTGACTGATGGCCTCCCCTCCACACTGCTCACTTCCCCAAGGCTTGCCAGATCTGAACAACTCCACTCCTGTGGCAAACCTTGCTGAGAGAGACAAAAAAAGTGACTGAAGCCCTTACTTCCTAAGAGATCAAGGTAAAACAGAAAGGTGCCATTTTATTCCACCTCTTCTAAGAAAACAGAGGAAGTTCTCAAACAAGAAGCTCTTTTTCAAAGAGAAGCACAAATACAGGCTTAGGGATGTACAGATGATGTACATCTCCCTCTGACTCTACAAATGGAGGGTGCCAATCCCTCCTCCCTCATTCCTCTCCTTTTGTGAGCACTCCGATGAAACTCTCCTGGATGAAACTCTTCTGTCCTGCACGTGTTACTGGGAGTGAGGACTGGGATGAGTCATCTGACCCACTTCTAGCTGGACGCAGCCTTTTGCTTCCCCGCCTGTTGGAGCCGTACGCTTAAACATAGATGTGTCGGTAACAAGCTGTTTAGACCATCGCTCTTTACAAGGCTGCCAGAGAAGCCAGCTGGACTCCTTATGGGTGGTCCAGAGACATGGGAAAGAATCGAGACAGTTCTCCAGCACAGCGCTGAGAGGAGTTAAAAGATGCAGAAAGCTGTGTGTGCCTGGGTTGCCCATGGAGGAACCGAAAGCAGGAGGGGAGCACATGATGGCCACAGCCGCCAGCTGGCCAGCACCCGGAGTTCCCAAGCTGCTTCTGGCAACCTCCAAGGGTGGGACCAACCCCAAAAGCTCCCGCCTGCCTCGTCAGTGGAGGTACAAGTTTATGGGAAAAGCAATTTTCAGCTGCAGTAGCTATTTTTAAGCCTGAAGCTTAAAGTAAGAGAAGACTGAAAGATGAGTGCACACATAATTATGGGGTGCTTAAAATACAGACAGAAAAATACTATTTTATCCCTGTTTCAAGATGTTTAAAGAATTTTTTATGTGCACATGTCATTACTACACAAGCCCTGCTTACTTGCTCTTACAAGCAAGTCATGGAACCCAAAGGCACCCAGGTCTGAAATATCCAATGTCTGCCCATAATGAACAGAAAAGCAGAGCAGTGGAGTAGCCCATGGCCCTTCACTCAAGTCTTTCTTAATGGCATATATGACTTGAATTTGTAATAGATCAAGGTAAGTGTGTATTAGGTCCTGTATCTGATGTACCTACTTCATGATTAGTGAGAAAGTTTATTATTTCAACAGTCTTTAAGGCGTGTTAGACATTTGACCTGCCAGCATTCAGACGTGCCACACACATTTAGAAAAAGAGCAAAGTACAGGTGCCTATCATTGTGCATGCAACACCTCCCACGGGGGATTTCTCATCACCCTATCTTTACATCTGCAACCTTCAGCACAGAGGTAGACAGGCAGACTGTACCATTTAGAAACACTAGAGCAACTGGGCTTGTCTTCCAGAAAAATTAAAAGAAAAAAAAGAAAAGAAAAAAAAAAAAAAGAAGTTCTGAAGGAGAGGGTAAGGCCTGAAGAGAGATTTCACCATAAACATTCATTCTTGGCAAGATTTCTTTTTTTAAACCAAATAGCCAAGAGGACTTTTTGAAGACTCTGCACCATTCCACTTTTCTCCTTGAGTGGTAAAATTCCCTTTGCAGGAAGTTTAATGATTTTGAAGGAACTTCATTTGAATTCTGTCCTGCCTCCGCTGTGCACATTTGCTCTAGTGCTGTGTGCTCAGAAATCCTTTGGAAATACATTATCACACACATTATGTACATATTTGGAAGTATATAATCTATCATGCACCCTTGCTCTGCCCGACCCAGACACACAGCTGAAATGCACTCACTGCTTGTGCAGAGTCTTTCCAGATCTTTCCACAAGTGTATTTTACTAAGGAAAAACACAATATAAAACATTTTTTGTTATTCTTCATTTGCTTGTCCAAAGTATAATGCAGTTGACTCCAGCTGCTTCAGCCAGCAACAGCAGAATCACACACTGCAGCCCAACAGTGTCCGTGACGGGCACTGCCAAACACCACCCAGACAAAAACACCACTCTGATGAGGTCACGCATACCATATGCTGGGCTTTAATGCTTCGCATCCCCATCTATAGTCCTTCAAGTAAACGACAGTGCTTAAACAAATTAAGGCATGATTAGCTTTGCTGCTGCTTAACTTAATATGTGTATCACAACAGACAGACACATAGATGTCACAGAACAGTACAAATAACTTATTACAGAAAACCACTTCCGTTCAAAGTCTTTGATTTAGGTCACCCTTGTATGTGTAGACTTAACTGTAATTTTTCCTTAAAACAGCTTTTTGCAAGAAGTGTTCATTTTCAGACTATAGCAAGAGCCATTATTAAACTCACTACACTTGTGAATTTTTGAACACAGAACATACATGATATATTATGAATGCAAAGTGGAATTCACGTTAAAGACCTAACCTACATGTCCCATTTCAAAACTACACTTCCTACAGACAGTAGTTTGACATAAAAAATGCACGTTGTAAACTTTATGTCTATCATTTCCTACAAGGGACAGAATTTTCATTCCATTGCTAAGCAAAGTACCACAGCAAACCTTCATATCTGCTTTATCCTCAAGATCCCCTTGTCACCACCATAGAAGGAACTACATGACTAAATGGTCTGACCATCCCAGATAAATGAATGAGTCACTCAGTCACACACAAGTTTCACGTAGAGAATAATACAGTTTACATCCTCCAAGAAGCAACAGAGATAAAAACCACCGGAAACAAGTTGTAGGTTGGTGTTTAAGGCACCACACATACAGAATCCAAGCAATTTCTGAAGAGAAGGGCAGGATTCTAAGCAGCACACACATAGGGTAAAAGAAGAATCCCATGCACATTTAGCAATAAAGAACAAATTCAGCGACAAGTGTTACAGTTGGTATAGCAAACCTTGTGAAGACATGGAAGTGGGCTCATATAATGCATACCCTACTTTTAATAACGATATTCATCTAGCCCTTAGCAAGGTCATTGAATCTCTTAACAATTGAAACACGTTTATTTATGCAAAGAGCAGACAAGGCATGGGAATGCATGGTTCACGGTTCCCCAGCGAGTCCTGCCAAAGTCTCTTTAATCTTGTTCTGGAAGAACCACTTCTGGTAACGACAGTAATTTAGTTCTTTGCCTACTCAAACTTTGTTTTTCCTGCCAAGTCTGAAAGGATGCCAAGTGTGCTGTTTTCTTTGCTTTGAGCAGTTGTCACCTTTACACTGGACAGCAGCACCTTATTCATGAAGCCTTTTGGCCCAATAGTTATGTGAAACACCACTGTTCCTTGATCAGAACTGATGTGAGCAGAATTCATACCAAATACTCGTCTGCTGCCCATTACCAGTATTATGAGTCTATGTAACGATGGGAAAAATTAGTCAGTAGTTAAGAATTGTATCTGAAGTGAAATGGAGTCTTCCCACACAGATTCAAACTTTGCTTGTTTTGGCAGGAAGATACTGGAATTTTAGGCACTAACAGCAAAATGCAATAAAAAAGTGTTTAGGTCACCACGGTCTCTAAGGACTTCATACTGAAAATGTGCAGCCATGAGAGCTTAAACAAAAAACTAAACACGTTTCAGAAGACTCAAAGTTAACTCATCCCTGCAAAGAATGATTCCTCAGTTCCGTCTTCTGCTCACAAGCAGATCAATGCTATTACAGACCAAACAAGGGAGCAAAAATGCCATTTTTTTGCAAAGCAGATAGTAACAGGAAGTTTACCAAAGATTTATCTAGGATCTGGTTTTATGGCAAAGAAAAGGGAGACCAAAGAAAAGGAAGGCCTTTCAGAAAAAACATACAAGTACAAACAACCTTACATTAAGTGACTAATGGTTAGGAACGTGATTTCCAGCATTAACAAAAAACAGCATGCAAAAGGGATAGAGACAATCCTCCCACTTCAGGTATCTTTGAGCAGAAAGTAAGTCCCAGTAATAAAGCTCATATTTCTGTCTAACACATTGTTAGCACATATAGTTGCTGTTCTCTTGAAGACATCATCATTCAGTAAAGTTCTTATCTGTACAATTAACTTGTAAAACTTGGCACTGAGATATTGCTAGCCCTGCAAAGACACATTCCTATGAAAGACATTTCTCAAGTTTTTTTTTTCATTCAAATAAAGAAATCTTTGACTATTCATCAGTGAGCACAATGCTATTTTATGGTTTTACACTCAATAACCAAGCAATATCCAGTTAAAATGCAAATTCTGGATGCCTTAGTACTTAGAGGAATCTCCATCAGCAAACTTCTTGTAATGTTAAAATAAACAATTTAAGTATCTTGTCACTTGTCATACTGCTCGTGATGGATACAGATCAACAACCTCCATCTCAGGCTTTAATAGGTAACTATTTGCTCCATGAGAGGAGGAAACAGCCTGATCTAATACAGAATTGCCCTCTATGTGTCAAAAATGGAGGCCAACAGTTAGGGAGACCAAGAGACTTATCTCTGGAACTATTTTTGACAAGCTACTGCTTTGTAGCAGTTTTTGGTGAATATCTCTTTGAGAAGTGAAGATGCTAACAACTGCTCATTTCAGTATTACCTATCACGAGAGTACGAAGCCAGCTGTTCATATGACGCATTTTAAAAAATGACACCTTCCACTTGAATGCACCTTCCCAAATTAAGGTGCTTTCAAGTCTAATGCTCTATCAGTTAATATTCTTTGAAGGGCCTAAAATGCATAGAACATCACTATGTCACTGCCTGGCAATAGCACTGCTTAACAAAAGGCAGTCCTCCTATGCTCAGTTTGCTTTGCTCAGCTCAGAAATGATCCCCTGCCAAAAGGAGATTGATTACTGTTACTGGAATGAGCATTATCAGACACATGATCTTGACAGATTTCAGGCAAAGGACAGACACTAGCACCAGTATTTGCTTTGTAAAATGGATCTGGAAGATTGCGGCTGGACTCTGAGGGCGAATTTACACTTCATGGCTCAGCTGATTTAAGAGGTCGCTGCTGCCAAAGGAGGATATCCCACTCTGTGTTGCGTCATCCTGACCCCCTCCGTAGAGGAAGCCACAGCACTGGATGCACCCTAGGCTAATCCAGCTCAGCTCATGAACATCACAGGCTTTCCCCCGCACCGTGTCCCCCCCTCCCGCGTTTGAAAATCAAGGCTGTACTGGTTTAGAGGGCTGAAGGCGCTAGCGTGGGGTCTGAGAGTGGGAACTGTTCTCTGCGGCAGAGCCAAGCTGTTCCAGCAGCTCGAGTCATAACACGTAACCTCACCCTGACGAGAAACGTCCAACTTGTTTGGCTTCCCCACCACAGACACACAAAAGCACCAGCCCTTCCACGAACTGAACCTCCCTCTCCTTTTTCCCTAGGATTCTCTCTCAGCCACTTCTCTTTTTCTAGCTCTATATTTGGTATTGGGAAAAAAAACCATCTTGGTGAAGCAGGAGGGAAGAAGGGGTGTCAGGACAAAATTACATAGCATTTATTCAGGGCCATCTGTTATTCCAAGTCTCTGAGTACTATTTCTGTATCACCGCAGTGTACCATCCAAGCCATAAGGAAGAATTTATGGCTATTGTAATTGCAATCAGTTCAGCACAAGTTGAAGTATCAAGTATTTTTCTATTTTGTCATAGAAGAGATTTTTAGATCTTCTTCTGAAGCAGCAAGGGGGGGGAAATCACTAATTCTCTTGTTCTTTAAATAGACACACATTAACATATTAATGTGTTTCTAATTAATGGAGAAGCATTAAAATCAAGGATACTGGAAATTTTACCAGGCTTAAAAACAACAGTAAGAAAAGTGGGGTTTTTTTAAGGAACTAACATTTTCTGCTATTAATTCTCCAAAAAACCCCTAGAAATCAGTAAGTGGAATATCATGCAAAGACCTGGAAATGAAAGCTTCAGAAGGAGAGATACTATCTTCTATCTGCTCTACAATTAATGGTACTGGTTAACCTTTAAAGGGGTCAGGTATTTTAATTAAAGGTTGGTACAATAATATTAGTGGCACAGTACTCTCCTTGACATGATCAGATTAACTAGAATCAAATATAGCACTCAATATAATCTTTCACAAAACAAGGAATAATCTCTGCCAATAATCAAGAGGAAATTGTTCCTGTAACACAAAACTTGAACATAAAATGCACTTAAACAATAGTAAAAACATGGCTTTTAAATAAGTTAAATGGATAGTACTTATGCACTAGTCAAATTTCTTACCTGATAGGGCTGAAAGGCACTATCTTCAGTTATGAAATCCAGCTGTTTGTCCACAAGGAATTCTACTGCAGTAATTGAATTGTATACACTTTTTCCAACCAAGGGCTTGAATGTCTATCAAGAAAAAAAGGGAAAATTAAGCAACTGAAAAAAACCCTCAGCACATCAAACCCCCAAAACTGTATAAATATTGATGTTTTCTTCCATCAAAACAAATTAAAACAGAATAACAATTAGTAGTTGAACAAGAACTGTTGTACAAGTTATACAAGAAAAGAGGATTTTGGATTCTGATGGTTTTTTCCTTTGTGCCGTTGGTGGAAAACCAGCTAGAAAAGAGAACTACACTATACATTCTTCCTTTCCCTCACTGTGCTTGAGCAAGACTGTTTACCAGAGAAGCTCAAAGTACAGGAGCACCATTCTATCTTAAACACACAGCTCAGCCTGCAGATCCTCTCTCCCTGCCTGCAGGACCAGCGAGCACAGCAGTGATTACACTAAGGACAGCTCAAGTGGAAGCAGACTGCAGACGAGAAATCGCTCCCCCCCTTCCTGTTCTGAAATCGTTCACCTTGCCTTAAGTCAACCATCTCATTTCCCTGCCCATCTCTGAACTGTTCTGACTCTGCGCCTGCCGCCCCCGCAGCCGCTCCTCCCTGCAGCAACCGGCTGCTCCAGCTCAACGCCTTCCGAGCCCACAGCACCGGGCACGGGCATTTCGCAGCAGGGCCAGGAGGTTTCCTGATTCACCCCGTGTGCTGGGAAAGCAACGAGGACCTGACGACCCTCACTGCTGGAAAAAGCAGGAAATCTCCCAGCTCTGCTGCAAAAACCAGGCACAGGGAAAAGGGAGCAGGGAGTAAGAGGCTCCTTGACACCCTCGTACGGTCTTTGCCCAAATCCCCTGCCCTCATCCAGGCACAGCAGGATGCAGCAGGCGAGCACGGAGGGCGCCGTGACTTCAGTGGATCTCCCCTGAGAGGGGACGAGCAGGCGGTCCCCTTCCCTGCTGGCTGGGTTTCCTGGAACAGAAGCGCAAGGAGAGCGTGACTGAGCGGGGATGTACCGACTGGGGATGAGTCAGGTGAAAAGGAAATCCCAGCGGATGGAGGGGAGAGAAATGCCACTCTTAAGACAGACAGGAACGGCAAGAGGAAGACATCGGTGAACAAAAGAAATGACTGGCAGAAAGAACATGCAGGATGCAAGGGGAAAAAACATGGAGGGACAAAAAAAAATAGGAGGAAAGTTATTCTACAGGACAAAAAAATAATAATGACGGAAAACAGGAAAAGAAAAAAGCCCTTTGAGACCAATTCTAAATTTAAAATGCAGGAGAAAAAGACAAAGAGGAGAAACAAGGGTAGGTCAAACCACATGAAGCATTGTGCGAATGCTACACCAACATCTGTAAAACACCACTATCACAGCCCACATGCAACACCCCGCAGCAAAAGACCCCAAGTACTTACAAGGGGAAAGCAGGATCACCACGACCTAATTCCAGATGGGGAAACTGAGGCACAAAGCTATCCCATAACTTGACAAAAGCCACTAAGCAGGGCAGCAGCAGAGCCAGTGACCTGCCCTCAGCCAGTCTGCAGGCAGCTCGTAAGAGAGCACTCAAGGTTTTATCAGGCTTCATTACCTACTTTACAAAGGTGTTGCCTTGTGATTAGGCTAAATATAACCCAAGTCTCTCTGGAGCTTCAGCTCTGGCACTTACTAAACAAATGAGAGAATACTTCATAGGAGATATATTACACTTTCTAATAAATCTATTCAACTCCACAAATGCTCAGATTGAATGCACTGCATTCTTGTTTCCATTTTATTTAAGGTTTCACTTCAGCTGCTACTCTTTCTCAGACAAGCAAGGTAAAAAAACCAAACCTCTCAGCCAGTCAGCCATCTCTACAATAGGTAACTAGATGAAAGGGCTGGAGGAGTAAGAGCATATGATAATATGCCAACTACAGAGTTCAAATAGTAAATAATTATTTAACCTCTAATAGCTAAGAAAGGGCCTTTGCTCTTGCATCACTTTCCTATAATGGATCTTGTATTGCTAATGGTTAAGAGAGGGTGGAGTTCACATCATCAAATTGCTAAGTGCTGAGTGTATAAACTCACAAGAGGACAAACTTTTCTTCGAAAAAGCCAATGTTGTAATCTTTCAGTTCTTAATCTGCCCCCACATCTTCCCTCACACTGTTCTACTTTTTCCACGCTGGCTCCTTTCTAACTTTCTGAGCTGTTTTTCAGGTCAAAAAATGTGTTTCCGACTACAAACAACAGGACATACCACATCATTAGCTTAAACGAAACTGTGTGGAATGTGGCTTGCAGTTACCATTCAGGATTCAGACAACACTACAGAGTAAGGTACGTGTGAGCCATTGGTTTATCCTCCTACTGGTATTAAAAGAACTAGTTCCAAATATAGATCTGTGAGTGTGATTATTCTGAGAAGAGAAACGTAATGCCTTCTCACTTACTTTCATAGATCTATGCCTCTAGACAGGTCAACGCCCCCAAAATACGCATGTGGAGGATGCAGGCTATCCCACAAGCACAGAGGAAAAATATGTAAATAAATAAAGCAAAACCACGCCATGTCACACACTTCCTCCTATGCGGACGGCTGCTCAGCTGCACACAACTTGAGATTTTTCAGACACTATTAAAAAACATTCCCACTATCAAAGAACAACAAAACACCACCCTTTAATAAATGACTTCTTGGAAAAGCAAAGTCCAGACTCCATCAGTTCCACAAGATAGGCAGGCCACCAAGGAGATACCCAACCTGGGACAGGTTAGGGATTTGAAAAATTTTAAGATGGAAGACATACATAACTGAATTTCACACTACATATTACACATGCACAAACAAAAACAGACTAAGAGCACAGCAGGCAAGAGTCAGCTATCACAGGCAAGCATGTGAGACATGTAATAACATGAAAATAGATGTAAGAAGGTCCAACAAGCTCCTCACAGATTTTCAGAGGAAACACTCCTTGCAGACACTCCCTCTTTCCATTCCCAAAGTGAAGGACAACCAAGCATACTGGCTGAAACCAGGAAAAACTGAACCTCTGTAAACGAAAATCTCCCTTTCAAACCTGTAGCTTGTAAAAGGAAGCTTTATGTGTTAACCCAATTCCCCAAAGACCACAACTAAGCGAAGGACTCAAGCACTCAATTTTAAGTGACATCTGGCTTCACCACTATTCTAAGTGGCTGCTTGAAAAAAAAAAAATCCCACTCTTTCCCCCACCACATTTCCCTGCTTGGCCAAAGGGAGCTCCATGAACACACACACGCACACTCTTTGGCTGCTTTGCTAATAAGTTCCCTGATGCTGAATAAGGAGTGTTTCTTACTCTGCCCCCTCGCCATGATTTTACCCCAGCTCATGCCAGAAATAACCTGCCTGCAAGAGGCAGCTGGCACAACACTGAGTCTGAGAACTGGATTCTGGATCTTCTGGAAATCTGAATAATTTTTTAGAAGACGTTAATTACCATCGCTCCACAGCAAACAATCACAAAACTATTCAACAGCATTCACCAAATACTAATACAGCAGATTACTCACTGACTGCCTCTTCTAATGCCCAGTAACAAAACTCATCTCTTTATTTATCTTTCCAAAACCCCCATAGCAACCACAGGACCCACCTTCCCAAGAAAGCAGTAACGACCAAGCACACAGTGCATTTTTACCTCTGCCTAGTGCAATTAAGTAGCTGGAGTGGTGGTAATCCGCCTCCAGCATGTGAGCAGGCAGCTCCCAGTTCCTGGCCAGGGCTCCAGGAGCCGCCGCACCTCGGCTGCTGCAGCCTGGGCGCTGCCAGGCTGTGACACCCAGAAGGCTCAATGCAGCAAACGCTCGGGTTACAGCTGAGCTCGCAGCTGCTGCCCGGCTCATCCTGCACGTACCACTGCCTCAGCTGCCTCGCTGAAGCTCACAGCCTGCTTAGCTGGGCACTCTGTGCCTCAAGCCTGCTCCTCACACCACAAAAGCACATCCTACTATGCGCACGTACCGCAGTGACCCTTTTTTAAAAAATCTTTCTAGAGGAATTTATGCCGTAAGCCTAACAGACTTTGAAAGAGTTAATAATTTAGAAAGCTATTCTTACACTAAAACACCTACATTCTATACTTTTTCCTCTTTAAAGCAGAAAAATTGAAAAGATCATGCAAACTTAATTTTTACGTGCTATTCAGTAAACTTTTCCACATATTGTTCTCTAGCCTTGCTGTTTAGTCTGCAATAGCGCAAACACTGGCACCTTTTCATTATGACACTCAATCATTCAAAATAGCTGTAGCTCTCTTCCAACGCCTGTTTGTTGCCATGGTTTGTAGTCAAAGGCAGAATTACCAAGTGAAAAGAGCGGACAATCAGTAAAGCAGATCTGACGTTAAAATCGAGCACGGGGTTTCCTCATTCGCGGACTACCCTGCCTGCAATCCCTACGGAAGCACCCGTTTCCAGCCAAGGCGTTATTCCGGGCGGAACTCTCGCAGCCCTTCGGCGGGGGGGGCAGAAGGAAGTACCCGTCGGGACGCGGGGGGAAGGCAGCGCCAGCCGGGCCCGCTGCCCGCTGGAGCTGCCGCATGGCAGGGCGCACCAACGGCGCCCACGGCTGTTCTAACGGCGGGGTCCGCGCCGTTAACGGTCGGCACCGAGTCCTGCCGCTCCCGCACGCCGCCTTAACGGCAGAAACTTAACCGAAAACGAAGAAAGGGAAAAAAACCCCACAAAACCTGAATTTTGGGTCTGAACTCCCCTTCTCCCGTTTCCCGAGGGGCGCAGGCCGCCCTGCGCGCCCCCGCGGGTGCGGGAGACGCCCGGTACTCACGGTGTCCCGGGGTCGCCGCACTCTCATCCCCGCCGGGCCGCGCACAAAGCCGCCGCCGCCGGCCGCGTGCCGCGCCGCGCGCGCCCCCGCGGGAGCCCGTTCGTCACGTGCGCTGCTCCGCGCTCCGCGGGGACGGGACGGAGGGGGGGGGTCAGGACCGCGACAGGCCCGCGGCCCGGGGGCGCGGCCCGTTCCGCCTCAGCAGCCTCGGAGGGCAAACAAAGGCGCCCGTCGCAAAGTTAAAGTGTNGGCCGGGCGGCCGGGCCGGGGGCGGAGACGGCGGGGCCGGAGGAGGAGGCGGCGGGGAGGGAGAGAGGAGGAGAAGGACGACGACTCACCGCCCGCCCTTTGTGGGGCCGGCGCGGACTATCGCGCAGCTGTGCGCTCTGCGGAGGCCCCGGCGCGTCCCCGCTGCTGGGTCATGGCGCGCTGCCGATGCCGCCGCTTACATAAGGGCGGGCGCGCGGTGCCGGGGCGGGAGGAGCCGGGCCGGGAGCACCGAGCTGAGCGCCGGGAGCACGCCGCGGGAAGAGGCGGCGCTCGGCAGGCGCGGCTCGCGGCCACGTCCCGCGGGGGCGGAGTCGCGGGACACGTGTGGCGGCGGCTCGGGGGCGCGGCCGGGG